>VCRD01001967.1:66099-106056 GCA_006783055.1 Trinorchestia longiramus
ACTGATGTGTCAAAAATACCAACTTTTTCTCCTTCTCGGTGTGGACACAGGCTGATGTGTGAGCTTGAAGAAGAGTGACAACATTTTGGATCGTTTTGTCAAACGGGATGTCATAGTGCATTGCCAAGCGCACAGTTTTGTCGAACTGAGTATACGATCTCAAACCATTGTTGGGATAAAGTGTCTTAAACAGTGGTACACTAATGCCGATCTTGAACGCACTGAGCGTTAGTGTGGAACACAAAGTGGGCTTGTTTTCGACACTCACAGACAGGCTGCACTCACTGAAGTAGCCGTTTATGAACAAACACATAAGCCTTTCTTTCGAACTTGAAATAATCAAGTTCTTATACTGCTTCTGCAGGTTAAGTTCAGGTTGAAAGCATCAAATGAAGTAATGTTATCCTTCTGAAGAAAATACCTCAGTTGTTGGTCTTCCACTTTCGCCGGGCGAGGTGCAGGTTTTGGAGATGGCAGACATGAAGCAGGCACATTGAAGATACTGGGAGGGATTTCATTTGTTCACACAACCCCACACTTGTTCGGCATTTTTAATGCATATTATTAGCAATAAACTTTGTAAACAAACAGTATCCACTTAGAAATGCAGCAATGTGCCTCGAAACAAACAACAATGTCCCATGTAAACCGAGCGACAGACTACGACAATGTTCGCACTGTGACATGGGATCAAACTGAGCTTGGTGAACTGGCCTTCGCTACCGTAGGCAGCTACATGGCGGTGCACGTCTTGTTTATAGTAGCTCTTGGTACACTGGCAGACATTTAGACGGACAGCAGCTAAAGGAACATACTGTGTGTGCAGCACGGTGTACTGCATGGCTACAGGCAGATGCGAGCTCGTCCAGGTCGGCTGCGGGGGCATTAGGTACGTTTGTTCCAGCACACCTCCAGTCTTCTGGTAGACCTCCCAGGTGTCCTCAAGCAGACCTATGTAATAACCAAACTCCACGCTAAGTGGCCTGACTTATCTGAGTACTTCATTCATTTCTAAGCCTTGAAATGAACGAACACAGTAAATAACCCTGCTGACGAGTTAACTTGGGTGTCAGTTTCCGATTAAGAATAAAAGGTGCAAAGATGCAAGTGAAGGCTGTGAACTTTTTACATTTTATGGGCATGAGAAGTACTGGCCTGGACGTACACGAACTTCATATGTCATTCCTTCCGTTTAGGTTGTTCATTCATGTTCAGATCTTGAATTTTCGTTAGTTGTTTTGCTCTGTTGATTTGTGCAAACTTTCATAACTAGAAATAAGTATTTCATGATTGTTTGGCTTTAGGTCAGCGTGTAGAAGTACGGTCATTATAATATGCCTATTTATGGATTAACAAATTTTGTCTGTAGTAGTAGAAAATGTGGGTTAGGTATTCTGATGGCATTTTTGCTCATTAGTTTCAACTTGTTGAACGAAAATGCGAATGCCCGTCTACATGATGTCAATGTTAAACAATGTTTTCTCCCTTGCATTCGCATTTACATTATCGTTCAAGATTATTCACCTCCAGTTCTGATTATTTTGTTTCTTTAGTGCAAACGTTTGTTATCGTTAAGAAAGAAGCTTGTTCGCTGCTATCATCATGACGTGGCTCCTCGAGCCACTTTAACGAGAGATTTGTTCGTAAGGTTCCCCATCCCCCCACCTCTGATGCCCGGCGTGTTCCCTGGCAACCCAAACGCTCCTGGTGCCCAGCCTGGTGCCCAGCCTGGTGCCCAGCCTGGTGCCCAGCCTGGTGCTCAGCCTGGTGCTCAGCCAGGTGCTCAGCCAGGTGCTCAGCCTGGCTCTGGGGGGCGCCCGATCCCGGGCTCCGAGGTCGTGGAGAACATGTGCCTCCCTCTGTCCGACCACTGCCCCACGGAACCCAAGTGTGCCAACTTCTGCAAGCCTGTGAGTTTTATTTTCTTATTCTTTTCTGTTCTGCAGTATTAACCTGCTGTATTTTTATGTTTTGAATGACTATTCTCATTTACTTCTTAAGACTTATCTAATGTATTCAAGTTAGTGCTTTGGATGTCGTGATGCAATGTCTTCCTCGTAGGAATATGTGGGTGGATGTGCTTGGTAATCTATGGATGCGGTTATTCTATCATGGAGACACTTTGAAAATTGTTTTCACGAAATGGTCAAAATTTTCTCGCGTAACTCTACTTCTTCAAATCCTTTAACGTAAACATGACGTGCTCAACTGGCTCTTTCTCCAAGAGGAAAAACATTCTTACAAGACTTACCGTGAGGCCAGACTGCATTTGGCCACAGAAATAGTGACGTGCAACACTTTCATTCGAGAAACAAGTTTCCTCATTGATCTTTCTCCATTTTTGATCTCTCGAGCTTTCACCTTGAAATTGACATCGACAGCATTTGGTCTGGATTCACGCAAGCTAAATTTCATTATTTAATCTTAAATTCCTGAAAACAGGTATACATCGAATAGTTTGTGCTGTGATATCGTTGGGAGTCCAGAAATAAACGAGATAAATCCAGCAATACGTACATCGGAGAAGCTGGTCGATGGTGGTAAATCAGATGGTAAATATAGAAAAAAATTGTATGGAGATCGATTTTATTTTAAGCATTGGCTTGGCATATATTCATATAATTAAACAAGTAAACGTGCACAAACAAGAATTACACACACATATCATGAAATTGAATTATTTTTTCCTCCGTGATTAAGAATGTTACTATTGCGTACATATGTATATCATAAATGATTTCTCGAGTATGTTTCTGAGGACAGAAAGCATATGAGCGATTGTTCGTTAAATGCATTCCAGTTTTGAAGTGCAACACAGGAAACAATGCCATTTCATCGTGTCTCTAAATGACGTCTCATCTGACGCTAAGCTCTCCTGTGATTGTGAAGGGAATACATTCGTATTAGGTATATGAACTCCAAAATTCATAACGGTCTCCTATGAGTGATTCATATTATATCTGACCAGAGAATGCCTACAATTGATCCAATAATGAGAAAACCTTCAAAAAATTTGCTAGCTTTTGTTTTATTGTTTAATTGGATTGTCATTCACACAATTAAATGAATGCAATAATATGTATGTAGAGTTATTGTTTTCTCAGAAAACCCATAAGAATAAAAGTACATTTATTATCAAATTTTATTTATTTGTGCCTCCAATGTTTTATTTCAAACAAAATACTTTATGGGTTCTAGTGACATAAGTGTTGTAAAATGTGTGCTATTAGGCATAACAGACACCAACATAGCAGCGGTATCAATTTCTCTAACTCATATTTGCTGTATGCTCGATGGATACTTATTCTAATCCACGACATTAATGTAGTATGACCATGTATTGTTAGTTTTAATTTCTGAATTAATGTATAAGCTCTGGCTGCCGCTTTGACATAACTGACAGCTTAGCATTTACACTACTGTGAATTCTTCTAAATAGTCAAGTAACTTTTCATTCATTAAAAATTTATGTGTTGAGTAGTTTTCAAGATTAGAAAACTTTCGCTTTAAAGAAAATTTTTCTTTCGTCACTGTTTGTACTTTTCAAATAGAAAGTTCGTGTAAAAAACTTCTTTCCGTGTTTTGCTGTTTGCAACACAATTTTTTGCTTCACGATGGGCTCCCAACTTGAAATAGAATGGAATAGTATTTCAATGAAATAAGTATCGTTTGTGTTTGTGAAGAAAACCATGATAATGTAAATTATTTTCTTAAATAGTTTTAATTATTTCGAATAACTTGGCGCAACTGAACACTTCCCACTGCATTGTGCATAATAGTAGGGTATGTCGTTTATTGTTCTGATACTATGTCGGACGAAACAATTAATTTCATGCGAAGAATCACTTTGAAAATCTCATTATTCAACATTGCAGACGTTGACGGACCCAACATCGTCGTGTTTGTCCCTGAACTCGTCGACGTGTCTGCTGGACGAGCACTGCCCAGGCAGCGACAGCTGCTGCACGCACCCTGGTCTGCACTCACTCTTTTCTTGTCATCAACTCGTAACATCTCTATTGAAATCATAGAATAACGCCTTAATAACAAATAAAACTGAGGGAATCAGCATGGCTTCTGAAAACTTGAAAATATTATACATATTTAGAAAGTTTTAATTAAGTTTTTACCAATCAAGTCTACCGTAAAAAAAGGAACTTGAATTGCAAGTTTTCGGTACATGTATTCGTAAATTTTTACCCAAGTAAATTTTCTTGCTTTAAAGATAATAAAACAACGATGGATATTAACCACATAAACTTTTGATAATTGTTACTAATACTTGGAAGTAGTATTATATTTGCTGACGATAAGCGCAATGAACGCTGTATTGTCATTGCAGAACTATTCATTAGATGCTCGTGTGACACAAGAGTTATCTTCTTACATGGCCTCTCTTCGCTGCTACTTTGCTATGCCTGGTGCAGGTGATGGTGATGCCAAATCGATGCTTATTATTCACGTGTGACACTCGTTTAGGTCAGGTGTGACACTCGTTTAGGTCAGGTGTGACACTCGTTGAGGTCAGGTGTGAATGGTTAACAATTGCTGGACTCATTACTGTACGCCTGTCTGGCCAACATGAATGAGTGATGTCGACACCTACCTTATCAGTTCTCCTAAGGATTAGATCCATGCTGGTCGATCAAGATGTGTGTTGAAAACATAACGCGTGACGGGGAGTTACTACACGGATATCAATTTTAGCAGATTATGCCACCAATGGCTTAACTTTCTTGTTTCCTGCAGACTCAAGTGTCTAATTTAAGCAGAAAATGTCATAAATGATTTAATTCTGTGTTCTACAGACACTGGCTTCAAGATGTGTTCCGGTGCATCTTCTGCCTCGAGAACAGAAGCCCTGGAGTTCACATGCTCAGGTCTGCAGGAGGCCCAGCAGAGCACGGGGCTGGTGTGCTCACTGCCCTCAGACTGTCCTCGGGATTCCGTCTGCTGCAACGGTGTCTGCAAGAGCCCAGCTGGGGCCATGGAGTGCCCAGCCTCTACACTGTGAGTGAGCTTGGCAAGCATGCACAAATCTTGCTCTTCGAAATATAATTAACTGTAGTAATTTCATGTATTTCTCATTCTCTTTGCTTCCTCAGTTTCATAATCGAAGGGCTCCTCATTCCATACTCTCCAAATCTTACTAAGGAACATTTAGGTGTGGATGTTAGTGGAGGGTACGAGTGTCATGTAGCTTTTATCATAATACTTTCAAGGAGGGAATATGTCGAAGTTCGTTAGTTATTATTTTTAGCAACGTTTAGTGGTCGGTGCTTCTTGTTATATTATATATATCGAATACAACACTTCGAGTTTTAGATCCTTTGCTGTTCATGAGCGAGTACTCGAAATGGCCAATTTTTGAATGGTTGTAAATGGAACATTAGTTTCTTTGCATTTAAATGTAATTAAAATGGCGTTTAGCTTCCTTTGTTTTCTTTCTGATGAGAACTAAGAAATTTTTTGAGACGCGTGGATTACATTCAGGCTGAGGTATTAATGGACGTAATGTGACAGACTTTTGTATAGATAGAGTAAGATTAATCTCCACTACTGAAATGAATGGAGAACTTAAGTGAGCTGGTAAACTTTTGACGTAGCCCTGATAGCTTCTTTGCACCGCTTGTGGAACCTAGATTCAGAAAAAAAATCACAGCAGGGGCAATGATTCGCGCGTACTCGAAGTTAACGTACTTAAAATGCTAGACATTTCAAACCAGAGTAAATTTATAGTTCGTACAAGTCACAAACAACATAATGTCTGATTTTAAATATATAATGTATTTTAGGTAGTGGAAAGAGTAATCATTTTTCTCGTCTGCCACCCAAATCAAGAAACTTCAAGTTTCATATTTATTGGCTCTACTTAAATTCCGCAAATTTTACGTTGTACTGTGTTTGCATTCTTCAGCCATTGAGCCTTGGGTATATCAGCGAGAGCTGTTTGGCCTTACTCCGATTTTTATACCCAGTTATATCACTCATACGTGTTATCAGTGATGATTGTAAGCTAACGTGATGGTCTATAACTCAATTACACAACCATTCAGACCAAAGAACTCCAAAGATTCTTTCACTGTCGCCTCTTTTTTATCTCCAGTCATGGCCCCATCGTTCAAATCACCAAACCCTGGGATCTGTCTTTCCCACGTTGATTTACTATTGCCTCTAGGTCATTACTTATTGTCCGCTTGAAACATTCATCCAGTCTTTATCCCACGGCTTTAATTAACGCTGGTGTCTCTCCATTTTTATCTTTCACAGCTTGCACTTTCTTGAATTTTTCTGCTTCCGTTCTTTTTCTTTTCCTTTAGAACAAGAGCCCTGCTCTAACTTTGTCAACTCTCCTCTAGAACATTCCTCTAGTAGTTCTACCTCATCTCCAGCTGGCTAACGTTTTTCCACCACTGACCATGATCATCACGTCCTTGTTCTTTACTAGTTACCTATAATATGCAACAACGCGTAATTTGCAGTCATTTCTATACAATCTGCTAAACTTACATCTTAACTCCACCATTCACTCTCTTCTTCATTTTTTCTTATCTCTACAACTCGTCTACGAAAAAAAACGCATCTAATTAGGTTTCCCATGCTCAGCCCCCTTCAATTGTGATTCTTTCTCAACACTACCACTTTTGTTACATCTCAAGGGCTCATAATATCCTCTCGATCTCTCATTGTATCATATCTCTTCTAAAACTGTATTCAACTCAATCGTCTCTACTATTTTACGCGTGTCAATTTCTCTTTAAGTTTTTCCATCTTCCAACAACTCTTAATCTTACTTCCATTGGAAAACGATCGAATATTCTTGCCCTTACGTAAAAGATAGATGACTCAAAAGGTATACAGTGGCACCATTGATCAACCGTGATGGCTCAACTTAAACGGATAGGAAAAGAAAAACCAGAATTCTAAATACATACATATTTTAATTGCGTTCACTAATGAAGACTTAACGGACATCTCACTACCTCACGTTTTAACTCTCCAGAAAATTCTGAGACTGCATATTCACAGTTGAAAACACAGAAAAACAGCTTAGCCTTTTAAATTCATATGAATCAACTGGACTGGACTGCTTAACTTCCCGAATACTCAAAGAAACAACCGAAGTAACGAGCGAACCATTAGCAAACCTCTTCAATTTCTCGCTCAAAACTGAGATTGTGAAGAAGAATTGGAAGCACGCTAATATCACTTCAATTTTCAAAAATAGAACGAACATCCAATAACAATCACCGAATCAGCCAGACATCCGTCATCAGTAAAACAATAGAAAGATTACTCAAAGTCCATATAGCATAATATTTTCAAGCCAAAAACATGATTGCTGATACCCAACATGGATGCAGCGACTATGTCAACTTCATACACGACTATGAAGTTGTAGATCTTGTATACTTCGACTTCCGAAAAGCCTTCAATAAAGATCCCTTCGAAAGGCTATTGACCAAAATGGAAGCTCATGGTAAACAAGACAATTACTCTGAATGGATACGAAACTGACTCACTGGTTGCACTTAACGAGTAATGATTTATGATCACACCAGTGATTGAAAGCATGTAACATCAGGAGTTCCTAGGGAAGCATTTTAGGCCTGCTCCTCTTCATCATCTACATCAAAGACTTCGACGTCGGAATCATAAGTAAAATCAACAAATTCACCGACCACACCGAATTCAGTTACAGAGCGTTCACCGAACAAGACAGCAGCCATTCAATCAGATCTCAATTGTCTATTACAATGGACCGAAACCTGGCGAATGAGCGTTAAGTCAACATTGATAAATATTCAGTAATGCAAGGTGGTGGAAATAACCAGTATTTCGAACCCACGATGAATGACCCTTTTTAAAGCAGTACAACAACAAAGCGATCTTGGTATCATTATCTCTGAAATTATAAAGTATGACAAGCAAGTAGAAAAAGCATCAGAAATGCGATTTGGAACTTTGGTTTCGTTTTATGAAACTTAGAAAACAAGCCAAATAACATAATACTACTGCTGTATAGACTATTAGTCCGGCCCCATCTAGAATATGTAGTGCAACTATAGTCTCCTACCCTACGATATGTCCTAAGCGAAATGGAGAGAATTCACCGTAAAGAAGATAAAATGTTTCCTAAACTTGGCAATCTCAACTACGAAAGGCGTGTTCAGCAGCTTGAACTCGTCTCCCTAAAGAAAGAGACAGAGGACAACTCGTCGAGACCTATGAAACTCTTAACGACATTAATAGTTCAACAGAGTCAATAGCGTACCAACCAGAAATAACTGGTAAATCCAAATAATAAGAAACTTCAGTACATCGTAGGGTCTAAACTTCTTTTTACTTAAAAGTGCAAGAATTTGAAACCAGATGCTTTAAAATATCGATTCTGCTGGCACTGTGAGCACATCAAAAAATGATGATTTATTTTGGATAAGGAACGTCCCAGTATTATAAAGTACTGATTCAAGGTATAACCAGAACTTCGGTATTCCATTGAGTAGAACGAGCATACGCTTATTGTGTACTACCGGTCATACAAATGTTGTATTCCACGAGTTCTGTATTCGATATGCACTAGGAGCCCTATAAATATTGTGACCAGCGAGTCATAGGTATTGCGCACCATAAGTCGTAGAATAAAACTATGTAAATCAAAAGCCATATGATTATTTTTCACTCCACGTCTTGTATTTAATAGATACCACCAGTCTTGTAATATTGTAAACCATGATTCCTACAATTATGAATGTTATACCTCGAGTATGTAATTATCATATATCGCGAGCCATCCTATTGTATTGTTACGTCTACCGCGAGTCATATAAACAATGGCATTGGACCTTTGTTTTAGACAGCATGGGACTTGGGTAGCAAACCGAGAATGGACCAAACAGCTCGTTCCTATTGCCTTATTCTATTCTATATTATTCTAATTTCTGACAAGATACATATGATAGCTGAACATCGTGAGCCCTGTATTAATAGTGTATTGCGAATCTATTATTGCGTACAGAGAGTCTTATTTATGTGTACCGCTAGTCATATAACAATTGTGTCCCAAGAGGCATTTAACTATTTTGCACCTAGGATCGTGTAATAATTGTGTAATAAGAGTTAGGTAATTATTATGCGAAAATTGATGGCTAAAAGTGTGAGTGTTACTCTTCCTCTTCTTGTCCCTCTTCATTCGTAGAGCATCTGGATGATTGAGGTGCATGTACGTGACTGAAGTGACTGTGTGCGATTAAGGTGCTTGTACGTGATTGATGCTTTAATTTTAGATGGCATGGGACTTGAATAGTAACGCACGAATAGACCAAATGCCTTGTCCTTGTGACATGTTTTATTCTATTGTTTTTATTCATTTTTACTCTGGGTTCCCTTAAATCATCTGTTGAAGACGAAAACATTTTTGTTGTTTTGAACCGACAGCCAGTACATTTAGTCAAATCCAGATAGCAGCGAGATTACAAGCTGCTGTGATTAATTACGAATGGTTGGCATCTTTTTGTAGATACAGGGTTAAAGGTGTGATGGATTGTTACCTGCCTGTGGTGTGCCTTGCGAGCAGGTACTGCAGTGTGACCGACAGATGTCATCGTGTGGGGGAGAGATGCTCCTTGGTTTGTGGGCCTGGTACAGTCTACTGCATCGCCGCTGACGAGTGCACAGCTCAGACCAACTGCGAGTTTGGTGGTAGGTATTGATATATGTCGGAATTTTCCATTGTCTCTGGCCTTTATTTCTCTCAATGACAAAACTTGCAATCTTAGGACGTAAAACTAAAGACAGTGACATTGTGTGAGGTCGAGTGTGCTAAGTTTTTAGAGACTGTAACAATGTTGGTTAGTCTTTCTTGAGTGAAATTCTAAAAGATGGCCCCTCCATCTAAATAAAATTTCTAAAAGAGACGCTCTTCTTGAAGTAAGGAAATACATGTGTGAAATTTTCATAAATAGTCGTAAATATTTTCTTGTGAGCCACATGCCACATTTCTCACGTCTCTATTGCATATGCTAAACATTTTTAGGAAGCTTGCATATGTTAAATTTTAATTACGTATTGAGCTTGAACTGCGCTCTGAGGTTTTTTACTTCACTAGGACCATCAGCATCATTCCAAGGAACTTTATATCGCAAGTAAGTATTACCCACCCATACTATTCCCTCTAGTGTAGTGTGTTGTTAAGACATCCCTATCAGGGTCATCTATGTCTTTAAGGAATTCCATTGATACCAACAACTTTCACGAATTTGAGTATTTTTGGAAAGTGTGCCTCTCCATTATATTGCACTTATTAACGAGTTTTTTGAATAAGTTTTATAACTTGGGTAGCTTTTTTTCAATCATAAAAAAGGTAAGTATTTTTCTTCTAATGTAATTTTAATTTAATTTACTGAGCTTAAAAGTGCGCCTACAATTTGTGCTTACAATTTACTTGTCTCTGCGCTGTGTTTGCCATTGATTGACGACATGGATTTTTGAAATCAGAATCCACTATTTAATAAATTTATCATGGAATTTGGGGTTCAATTCACAGTTGTGGTTTGTGTTTGTTGATTTACAATGACTCGCACCTACAGCTGTCAGTTTATTCGAAAAATATCTGTAGCAAATGCGATACCAACTTCGGACATAATGACATTTAACGCTTCGTTTACAGCGTACATGAACAGCAGGCCCTGGATGATGCCTGACTTGATCTACATGGGCAAGGATGAGGCAACAGAGTCCCCCACGGCCACTCTGGAGCAGCTGCTAGGTGACGGCCAAACGCTCGAGCAGCTTGCGGTAAGTCCGTGGCTCTTGTTAGGTGTGTTGTGGCTGTCTTACGCGTCCCTTCAACTTCATGAGTTTCATTCACACGATCGTTTGTCTCATGCTCATCAGTCATGGGTTTTTTACGGCCAAATATTAGGATGCATATTGTGCATTTATAGCTGTGTTACCACAAGCTCTATTTCGCTAGAAAAAATGGCACGGTGCAGGAGAGCAACCTTTCTCACCAGATATTACTTTTGCTCTTTCACAGTGTTGATATCATAGTTGTGTTTGTGTTCTGTCATGTCTGGGTACTTTTCCAAGCGTACATGGCTAGTGAGAGAGAGCAAATAGTGTGTGTCTGTGTTCAATGAGAGATGGTGATCGCTGGTTGTAGATAACGATTTCTTTTTTCGGGAGCGTGTTAAACATTTAGTACGAGAGAGATACGCGTAAAATGACAGAAGATTTTAGAAACATTGTGTACTTCTATTGGGAGAGTTTGGTGAAGAGGCGTGAGCTGGGTGCAACGTTTCGCTGTAATATCTGTTTGTGAGGCTGGGAACGCGGCTTCGGAGTTGGATCTCTCTAACGTGTTAAGAATAATGTGATGTATAAAACAGTGTTTGGAGAATGTGAGGACGACTGCACAACTTGATGGTATGTAGTAATGGTTGATTGGCTCAAAGAAGGTTACCTTGTTGGGTAGCTTCCATCCTTTTATGGGTACAGTATTATGAGTTTCTGCCAATTTACATTTTTTACTAATAATACTTTCTGTTGATATCGTAACGTATTTAAATATTGATCATTTCATATGTGTAGATACAACTCGCATGTTGGAATTCATCAATTAGTAAAATCTCTGGTTACGTGTACTTTCACGAAAAAGGGGAAATTGCATTATTATTTTAGCCTACATTGCATATATGTTTTGCGTTCATGTATTGATAGTGTTTAATTTACGTAAGTCGCTAATCTCGATACATAACGTGGACTTTTCTGACGCGTATCAGTTTCTAATTCTACGGCATTGTACATGTGCTAAATGCAAATACCAATTCTTGTATGTCAGTGTCATTTGTTCACTTGCGGTGCCAGATGTCCGTGTTCGTGAAGGGAAGTAGCGGTGAGCCCGGCACGTGGCAGGTGGAGCAAGGTGACAACTGGGTAGAAATGAAGGACGACGCCGTTTTTGACCTCTCCATGAAAAAGAACTTCAGATTCGTGCCAAGCTCAAAGGACCGAAAGTTTTCCTACGCTGTCCTTTCGCTCATGGACCGTACGTTATTTTTAAAAAATCTCGAATTTAACTGTGCACATAGAAAAATAAAGATAAATTTTTACATAATACGTGTGATTATAATATTTTAGAGAAAGCTCATGCGTCCGAAGAGGTAAACTTGATCAGGGCTGATACTGTCTTTAGCCACGAAGCGTAGTTCCATTAAATGCACTTAGAGTTAGAGTAGATACATAAGACCCATGTCGCTGTTCACTTCCTTTGCCTTAATTGTAGACATACTTCTACTACCGGATCCTGCTTGCCTTAACATTAAAGTGAGCTTTTGCAATGAGAGTCTTGGAAATTTTTCGTCTGAAAAACTTTATTTCATCAAGAGACGACGACCGTTGGTTTTCCTGTGGCTCTATTTCAGTGAAATTTTTGGAATTATGGTAAATTATTTTCTCGCCTGTTTCTTCCCTTAAGCTATACTGGTGTTATTAGGTTTCCTCTAGCTTCCTTCGTGTGTTCTTATCCTTCAATAATATGTACATATTTTATATTTATTATTGAAGTGATGTCTAAAAAAAAATCTGTTGCATTGCAGATCACCTCCTGCAACGTGTTCTTGAAATTGATTCAGAAAATTACAGGTTCGACTGGTAGCAGTTTAGTTTGCAGCAGTTCATCGCCTTACCTATTTTCATTCTTCTCACTGTCCAAAATTATACAAAATGATGAATGAATCACGTATACCGTTCACTTCACGAATTCTTCATTTGATAAATTTCAAGGACTAAACTACTTGCTAAAACAAATGCTCTGCTGTTTTTTACTTCTTTAGTGGGGTTTCCTTCTTGCTCTGAAATTCATAAAAAGCCAGATACTAATCAAAATGGAAATTTAATTTCTAATTTGCTATGCAAGCTATTTTGTTGGAGTTCTGCTTCATAGAAACAGGGCTAAAAATATATCATTACTTCAAGTATTTTATGTATATTGTAGGTGCTTTTGGTCGGGCTACTTGACCAGCACTATGATTAGGCTTCTCATGCATAGTATGAGACCATTTAATTCCCTTATACAGTACATGATTGGGTACAAATGTTATCAAATTACTGGCTAGGGTCAAACAGAAATTCACGTTCGTGGATTTAAAGTCGAGCTTCCCTTTCAAAAATTCCTCCCCACTTATCACATATGTTTTGCAAAACATTTCTGCTGGTTTTAAATATTTAATAACACGACAAATGTTTTACTTACAGAAAGTGGAATCGAAAAAGAAGTTGTGCAGCTCATAGCACCAGCCCCCTACCCTCTACCGACGTCCATCACAAACCCGTACGTGGAAGTGCTCGAAGACGAGGTCACTGTCGTACCTATCAGCGACTTTGTGGGCCTGAAAGCGCCACTTGAAGACTACATGGCGCCATGGGCTAGTGCCAGAAGTGAGACCATCTGTGATTTTGTGCGGGAGATGTCTGAACGAAAAGCCCAGTTGCAGTTAAGAATGGCATTATGAGAGGCTGGCTGAGTAGTTGTAGAGATAAAATGAGGACAGGAGTAAGACAACAGAAGACAATAGAGCAGAGGTTCCCAAGTGCATATATAAATAGCACTGACTCATTGTGTTTGACTTATAACTACAAATGGATAATAAATCAAGGATTTTTCACAGAGAAACGTTTCTATGTATTGATCATCGTGTTTGATCATCTACCTTTATATTTCTTTAGAAAACATGTTTCCAAGATACGATGCGTAGTTTTCTTTGCTCTCTTCAGCAAAGTATGCTCAAGTTGTTAGTGAAGATTAATTCACTATCCCAGATGTGACTTGATCAAACAACAGGAATCCTTCAATTTGCACGTCACTTCAAGGTACGCAGTCATCTCGTTCCGGTCAGTTTCAACTGAGCAAAGTTATTTATTAAATTAATTCAAATACGAAACTTTCTTGTGTCATGATGATCAAGCGAGCATGTGTTTCGACCCTTATAAGTGATTGCAAGAGAAGCGTACAGCGCGAGCTTTTCGACAAGCAATGCTACCGAGGTTTTGAGACGAGTATAGGTCTAATATTTGCCGCCTTGAGATAATCAGCTAGTATATCTAGCGCTAGCTGATGAATGATACTTTAATTCATGCTTAGTTAATCCAGCAATAAGTAACAAAATATGTTTTAGTGTTTCTTAATTTTTTAATTAAATATCCCATATTTTTTGCCAGGAGTCAGGACGATGCTTCAGAAACCACAGCAGCTGCTGGCTTTTACCCACCCGACCGTGGAGACTTTCCTGGCGCTGCTGGACAACGCGACCTTCGCTTTCACTAACCACCCTGCTGCCGCCCTAGCTCCTGTCTCCGCGTTGCGCCTTCAACTCGAAGACCCGGACTCGCCTATCGTGGAGCTCGCTTACTCAACTAACGATAGCGACGTGTACGTGACGTGGTAGTGCAAGCTGGCCGTCGTTCGAGTGAATGTTTAATTCATCTGAGTATAGTGAATGTTAGATTATGAATGTTCGTAATACTGAAGTGTGAATTAATCATTTGGTGGATTTTGTCTCATACGGATATTTTCCTAGGGTGTTGGGATATGGAGAGTATTCATGCTCGTCGTGCTTTTTTACGTGGGATTTCAAGACTTGAGCTACGACGAAAACTGATCTTAAAAAGACAAAGCTTGTTGGCGAATTCAGACCTGACGTTTTGAGAATAAGCCCTCTTAGGTTCGAAGGAGGGATAGCTGAAGAGTTTCTCCTCCTGTGAGGTAGATAGTTCTCTGGTGCAAAGGATACTTCCTTGCTTTCAGGGGAGAATAGTTTAGTGTAGTACATTTTCTATGCATACACATGCAGGCATTGCATGTGACATAGTAGTATTATGAAAGGGCGCATGGGAAAACGTAATTCCTTGCAGAGAATTTTTGTGGATTTAGTTTATAAGTTCGGTAGGCATTATATTTTCTTGTTGTGCTTCTTCTACTCTCATATGAGAGACTCTAGCTTATCGAGCAGCCGACAACCTACTCGATGATCTGAAGTTTTTTATGTCTTCTTTGTTCACAATATTTCCTTTCAATTCGAAGCTTTGAATCAGCTTCATTAGAAGGCTCTCTTGAACTGAAATATTGAATGCGAACGGATATTGCACATCTTTTGTTTGTTGGTATGTTCTTTTTCAATGCATTTATCTTCAGCTAGAAATAGGCTTCAGATTGATTCTTAAATTTTTGTAGGTGGACCGCAATTCCGTCATCATCAGTGCTGCAGGTGCCCTTGGGGTCGCCATCGGACCTGGTGAATGTGAAGCTGAAAATAATCCCATACCCCGACATGACTGGGCGCACATCCCTCTCTGTGGTGTCCGGACAGTTTGAAAACGCCGGGACTGTGATGATGCTGTCCGCTGATACCCTCAAAGGACCCAGGTCCTACTTCCTGTATCAGCGCGGGCGCAACATCACCATTGAGGTTAACATCTTGGTCATTTTTATTCGAATCCACTCAAGTAAATTTAGTCTCTTCGTAGAAAATTAGGAAGATTAGGTCTGTTTTCAAGATCTTAAGTTGAGGTTAGATTTAGGACGAGTACTTGACAAGTTCACTCGTGTTCGTTGTCGTGGTACGACCTCAAGTCTGAAACTTCGTAGAGCACGCAAAAGAAGCAAGTAGAGATTAAAAAAAGGGAAAAACAGCTTTTCAAACCTCTGGACAAACTCTACTGTGGCATAATAATGCAATTTTATGTAACGTTATTCAAAAGAGTAATGTTCTGTAACTAGATATAAAATATGTCTGTCAATTTCAAAAACAGTTTTACTCGATCACTTAGCACAATTATTGTTAAAATTTTGGGTGCACTTTATCCTTTCTTGTGGATGCATGATTACGTTCATTATACCAGTCAATTACTGGACAATTTTTTCAGTTTGGAGCAAATATACGTTACACTTCACTAAATTCGAATGGGTGTATTCAGTTGTCAATTGCAGTAGATATCCATAAGGTTATTACTTTTTTGTTTTATTGTCCAGCTATTTTTTCATACCACAAACCCTTCTTTTCCTACATTTGCTGGTGTTTGATTTTGGATCAGTCTTGTGTGGTTTGATGCATCAGAAGGTTGTAAAAAATCTTATAATCATTTTATTATAACCGTACTCTATCTTTCATGGATTGGACCAGGTTGAGTATGATGTTATCAGAACATCAGAGCATAACTTAGGTAGGGTTCGGATGCACCGAACAAGACGGTCATTTTACTTTAATTGTGAACTCCGGTAGTAATACTCTACAGTACACAAAAAATTATGTCAAATCGTTTTGAGTTTTAAGTTTGATCTTCAAACTTCACTTACAAACCTCAACGGTGTGGTACGAATTTAAATAGTGAAAGAGTTTTCAGTGGGTTGAATTGAACTTTGAAAAATACATTGATTTTTCTTTCAATGCGTATATTGCTTAGAGCGGGTTCAAGTTTCAAACGATTATCCAAATATTCAAGCTTTACCCAACTTTTTACGTTCAGATTCTGACAGGTAATTGCGTACTCATTTTGAATGCCTATGTACTATTTTTGTGGACCAGGTGCAAGCTTCAAACGACGCGCCTGTGTCTCGTGACGCTGTAAACCTGAGCGCCGTGCCCACGTTGACTGAACAGACCAAGTCTAAAGGCTTCCTAGTGAAGACCCTAAGCTCGCTTTTCTACACCGACTCTGACAACGGCGACGCTCTGGGCCTGGTGGTGCTGTACGCTCAGCAGAGCGAGCTGGGCGTCTGGCAGTACTCTGCTGACTCAGGCGCTACCTGGATCTCGGTACATACAGTAAAAGTGCCAGTAGTGTAGTGAACGTGGCAGTAGTACAGTGAACACGGTTGTAGTGTAGTGAGCAGGGAATATGAACACAATTGGGTGGTTAATGCGGTTTTTTCCGTTAGAACTTTCAGGTGTGAGTTCCGACAGAATTTTGTTCTTGCTAGAAAGAAAGACGTAACAGTTTTTAAAGGAGTGGAACATAAAAAAAGTCCTGTTGGAGCTGCTAGGTGGAGTTTTCAGTAGAATAGGCACAATAGGCTAAAGTAGCAAAGTACGAGGGCTTTTTTTAACCTCCGATTGTGTTTCTAACTAAGTACAAAATATTTGAGATATAATCAGACCCTTTGTCGTTATCGGCTCTAATGCGTTTATCGTAGCCTAGGTACGGGCAATCGAACATGACCTCTACGATCGATGCTTCTGCTACAAAATTAGTACGTAACTAGACAGTTCCCGGGGAAATTCTACGTTTTAGATTAGACCAATTTAAAATCATTCTAAAGATGAAACACGAATTATTGTGTTTTAAATGAATGTTTTTTATTAATATACAGTATGTCCCACAAAAACCCGAACCCGTATGTCCCGTGTCAGTAATATCACCATAAGAATACCATAAGCATTTAATTTCTAGCAAAATTATCCCTGAAAATTATTCTATAGAAAAAAGCATACAATAAGTCGAATGATGGTATTACTAATACGGGAAAATAAATACTCGGTTCGGGTTTTTGTGGGACATACGGTATACGGAACTTCCATTCTGTGTCTTATCTACTGATAATATGGCCCTGATGGTACCCGTTGAAATCACTTGCTTCAAAAGTGATAAAATTAAGGATCTATGAAACAGAATACGTATTTTAGTTTTACCCGTGGTACTATCACAATCTGAATATTTTTCATGAATATATACAGAACTTCTTACTGTATTGTATTTACCTATTACATGGCCGTGTAAGAAATGAAAGCTAATAACGGAAAAAATGGAGTATTTTATAGTCCCGTGCATTTGGTATTCACAATACAATGCTTGTAATACATGCATACCCGTTTTGATTTCAGTTCAATAATTTTCTTCAGTAATAGATAGGAAGTAATAGGACGGACGCACACAGATACAGAGAGAGAAAGAGAGATGGAGATACGTTGTCGATTATACATGTAGATTACGTAGCATTTTAATTAAACTAACAGGGCTTCCGGTATCCGAGGTCTCGTACGATTGTGTACAAAGGAGACCTTGAAATGTCTAGAAATTCTTCACAGAGTTAACTGATTATGAACTTTTTTTGGTATTAACCACCTGATCAACACACTGATTGAGGCCTACAGTAGCGACAGACTTGTGCCCTTATCCACTTTCTCATGGACGTCGGTTCGTTCTTCTCTAAATTTCTACACCATTTCCGTACACTACCCTCACTCATAAAGTCGTCACCGTACACTTACCGGAACAGTCGTCACTGTCTTCAACGGATTGCAGCAGCACTACGTCCTTCTACTTACAGAACCGAATTACACTTCGAAATTCTTATTTAACGGGATGTAAATACTTTTATTTTAATAGTTACATGCTTATAACTGTTAAGCCTGAAATTTTATTTCATGAGTCATAATCGCCTTTGGCCTCCACTCCTTCTTAGAGGGAAGGTGCCGATGGATATTATTTGTATCATGATGCAGATGAACTTCGATTTACATTAAATTCTTAAATGAGTCAGGAAATACACACATTTATTTGAAACCTCACTCAGTCACACTTTCCGTAGATTGAGTTTAACATACACAGTACTTATTTCAATTAGACAACGTGATACACTAGGTAAAAAATTCAATCTTTAAGTAGTTGTAGATATTATGAATCATAAATTTTCAGATCAACGATTTGGACGAACTACCCATCGACAATCCCGTTTTATCGGGTGTTTACCAAGGATTTGTAGACCTGAAAAAAACGTTGTCCGGCTCAGAGTGCAACCTGGACGAGGCCATGCGGAACGGTCATGATCTTACCCCTATTCTTCAGAGCGAAGAGTGCATAAACATGATCAAGCAGAAGGTGCAGGTAAGATCCGCTTATCTCGGGGCAATGGGGCTAAGATGCGTTATGGCATCTGCGTTTTATCTACTTCTTTGTTCCGACGGCGGGAAATCTTGGCTATGAATATCAAGATAGTCTATGTGGTGTCTGTAAAACATTGCAATTCTCAGGATTCAGGTGTTTCTAAATTATGAGAAAGATTTTTGTCGGTATTTTACTAACTTTTTGACTGTACACAACCACAGAAATGTTAGAATGTATGTAGTTCTGAAACATATTTTGCATGCTGTATAAATTTAAATGTGTACTTGAAGAAGAAAAGACATTCCGATAAAAATGTAATTATTCCAGGAAAATTATTCTCGAATGATTAATATTTGTAGCAATTATTTCCTAGCTTGTTATTTTCATCTGCGCTTTAAAGCCGTTTACTTCAGTAAAAAATAACCTATCTTACGCTGAATCTTAAAAAATCGAGAAGTTTGCGCGTTTGCTTTAAAGATATGAAACATGGAATATAAGGTCATTCATGACAATTATCACTGCTGTAATTTAAATGTGCAGCAATCCGGGCAGGCAGCAGTGTCAGGCAACACGGAGGAAATACTGCTGCAGATTCTGCAGCAGCAAGCGCTGTTGCAGCTCCAGGCCACCTACAGCGAGTCTCCTGATGGCCAGTTGCAGCTCAACCAGGGCTATTCTACGGTCAGACACAACCTGTAGCAGAATGTAGGCTCTTTCTCGATGAGACGAAACTTTTTCTGAGACTCACGTTCAACTTGTAAATTTTCAGGTTTTGATACTACAGAATTATCAATCAATCGATCATTTGGAATTGATTGATTTCAAATTGAAAGTAAAATGTCGTTCACAAACAAATGATGCCAATAGTTCTTTTGTGCATTTGTTGGCCTTCCAAACTGATCAGACATCATTTCATTGCTAGTGCATGTAGGCTCATGTATTGTAATAAAACCTTTTGTTGACATCAGATACGGGCTTTGTTCCTACCACCCCTTGCACTGCTCCGCTACTGGCCTTCCAACAATGTGACGAAGCCGTGGGGTAAAATTGCCGCTGCCACCAAGACGCGTCTCATGTTCACTGCCTGGGACCGCAGCGACTCGGATAACTTTGCCGCCGATGGCCGCAACTTGCCGGTCGAGAACAGGACGGTGCAGCTCTTCAACTGCCCTCTCGTTAGTCCTGTCTGCAAATATTCATGATCTGATTATTGTGACGTTTTTTGATAGATGAACTTTTAAATTTTAGTTTCTTGAGCCTCAAATCTCTTAAATTTATATTTTCCTCTTGGTTAACCGGTTTTTGCTTGGAACGGTTATCTCACGTTCTGTTTTACGTTAAGTCCACACCAAATGTTTTATGGTGAAAAACTCCCAACAACTCTCATTGAAGATAGTATTATTATGATTTTTTCAGTGTCTAGTACCTCTAAAAACTAGCAATTAACATTATTGCTAGTGGGAGCAAAAATGCTCGTTTATAAACCTTGAGGATTTACTTAGGATTAGTTTTACTGTTTTCTGTTGTGATTTAAAAATACCTCTAATATTTCAAATTTTATTTAGTAATCAATGAATTTGATAACTTTTAGTTACTGTAATCTATGTTCTGAAACATTTTTATATGAGAAATGTATCTTATTTCTGGTGTGCGAGCTAAATTAGCGGAAATTCAGGGATGTCGTACGGTGAAGCAAAGTGAATATATTCGACTTGTCTTTAGTGGCCTCTTCACCATTGGGGAGAGGTCTCCAGAATATTACTTCTTAAATTTGTCTTGAAAAGGTTGTTTTCATTGAGATTGTTTAAAAAGGTATTCTTCAGAGCAACTTCAATAGGATTCGGAATTATCTTACTTATAAACAAACATCTCGCTGTAACTGTGTTATATCCTTAATTTCTAATATGCTACGACCTTCCATATTTGTGTTGGCGTCCCCAGTGCGGTGGCGGCAGCAGCGGCGCCCTGGTGCCGGCCATGATTGTGGCCGAGTGGTCAGGATGCGGGGGTGTTGTCATCGACTCCGACACACCTACTACGGTAGACGCGTGTGGCGAGTGCGGAGGTGACAACTCATCCTGTACTGACTGTCATGGCGACATAGGCGGAGGTTTGTCTTGCTTCCCAATCGTGTTTAGATCAAAATTAAATTTTTCACTATTGACTCACGTAATTGCCGCAATAATCATTACAGAGTAAAAGAGCTGTCTCAGAATACAAGTTGAGGTAAGCAACAAAAGGCCCAAAATAATCGTGTAAGAAATCTCCATCACTTTAGATAATGATAAGGACACAAATGTCTGCAAAGTTAATATGATTAGCATATGAAAACAAGTCTATAGCTCCATCTCCACAACAATCAATTCTCCTATCAAGTTATTGATGGTATGCAACGATATTGTTGTTGAATGTGTACTTTGGGAGCACTTCATAGAAAGTGTTCCGTTTTCACTATAAAAACTACTTATATTTAGTTGACATTTTCAACAACTGCAACCACGCTTGAGTAAAATTGTGTAACTTTTTTACCTCTGATTATAGAAATATAGTAACCCACGTTCTAAATGTATGTTTCAGATGCAGTGATAGTGTGCGGCAGATGCACAAGAGGAGGGACTGGTGTGGATAGCAGTACACTGCTTGACTGTGCTAGCCAGTGTTTGGTCCCTGGGATTACTGCTAGCGACGTGAAATGCACGCAGAGCATCCAAAACGCGGTTATGTGCGATGGACAGATTGGCTCTACAGCCATCATTAACCAGTGAGTATCATGGCCAAAATACAAAACCGTCGTCCACTTTTATTCGTAGTACAGAGACATATGGTTACTGTTACTCATATTTTTCTCTTCAAAGTTCAAGCCTCCCCCCCGTATGTGTCGGATTTTTTAATGTTCAACTCATCGGATGTACGCATGCACAACACTCACTGAACTATTGACGGCAGGTGTGGCTACTGCGTCCTAGGGAACACGACCCTCCCCGAGAAGGAGGGACTTGATGCGTGTGGCGTGTGTGACGGAGGCAACGCGTGCATGGGTTGTGACCAGAGACCAGACTCAGGCAAAGTGTGGGATCTATGCGGCGCCTGCCTTAGTTCAGATGACGCAAATTTCAACGGTGAGAGTTGTTAAAATCCCTCCTCTTCAATCTTCTGGTGTTTGTTTACATAAGAGTTAGATTTGTGTTCGTTTGCCTAACATGTGCGCGTGTATTCAGTAACCTTGATTTAAGTAACCTTCACTAACCATGATTATAGAAATATATGTTCATTTTGAACATCATTGTCTCACGTTCGAAGCTTGTTTTACAGTTCGTTAGCATACCATGTATCCTAATTAGTATAATATGTTACTGTTGAACTACAGTAACATATAAAGTTTGGTATGGTAACGTAGATGACTCCCTCTACACGTACCCTCACAACTACAAGTTGAATATGCAACATTGACTTTTAAAGCTTACCCTGAACATTTCTATAAAAAAAAATTGTGCTGAAAACATTTTGAATTCTGGATTTGTGCCTATCATTCATTACGAAACATCGCTTGAACCTGTCAGAATGCAACGCGGTGGGCGACTTGAGGCCTACCTTGCTGGACGTAGCTTTGACAATGGCGCCGTTAGAAGGTGATGTGAGCAAACCGGTGACTCTGAAGGCCACTGTGGCGGGGCTCAGCAGAAAATCGCACAGACTTCAGGACTGCAGCCTAATCAAGGACGGCTCGGAGACTGATGTGAGACGTGTTCTCGCTGCAAACTTGAGCTGCTTTCATATCACTATGATGAGATATAACCTATCTTCATAATGTATCCCTTACTGCTCAAAATGTAGCACGTGTCCTCGCATAAACTAAATTCAGGCTCAAGCATAACAGGACTACAAATGGGAGTAATAGTATACCTTCGCCATCTTATCCATGAAGAAAGTGATGGCTGAGAGCATTGATTTTCTTCTACATAAACATTTCGGAATGCTTTTGTTTTTCCCTTTTTCTATTTCTCTCGCTCCATTCGCCAAAATATTCGTCGTGTGTCAAACACCATCTACGTACTTGGGTCTGACTTTATCGCCCGTTCTACAAAATACAACTCTATCTCAATGTATCCAAGCCTCTTCAACTCTCATCGGTCTTCTTTAGCCAACATCTTGCTATGAGCATCATATGTCACGCCTTTGAATTCCACTAGCGAGATTGTCATTTAAAAAAAAACAATCTTTATTTCCAATCAAGTACACAGTACATAGACATTTAGTACATTGGTTTTTCAAATTCTTAAGGTTAACATTCTTAGAGTAAGGATGATGGAATCCTGAATCACACTTCTCGATCTTTTCACATTCATAACATGGATGCATTTTCTCTTTCCAGTTTATGTCAATATCAAAATTTCCGTCGGATAGAAAGCGGAAGAAGAATAGTATTCACATTCTAAATTCTAATCCCAACATTCAAATCTCGTCACGCATTGTGGGCGTGACAGGCTGTCACGATTGTCCGATTTGATTTTCCCATTTGCAGCAGCACAAGTTTCCATATACTATTCACATACCTACCTATTATCATATCAAGACTATGTAATCCTTACTTTCAAAACAATATTGGTTGAAAATGTTGTATTAATTTTTACTAACGTACATGACTGTTCTCTTTTTTATGATTTTATGCTTGAGTGTTGAGTTGTGGTGCCGTAATTAAAATGGTAATTATTTTTGACAAGAAACTGTACGGTATTACATACTATAGAATATCTGACTAAGAGTTTAAATAATTTTTAAATCATTTATGGTATAGCTTACAGTATACCATCAACACCTTTGTGAGAGTAATTTTTATTTGTGTTTTGTTTACACCTTAATATGCCATCTTCTTAGTCTATGCTGAGCAAACTCATGAAATTAGAAATCTTCACCTCAGCTTTTATCCGTTTCTACATCAATAATTTTGGCTTTTACTCTCACATTTGATACTCCAATTACTTTCATGCCTTGTATTATATTGTTTCGTAATAGCAAGCCTTTTCTATTAGTATTTTATTTTCTATCTTTCCTTCTATCCTTTTAAGTGTAAGAGGCAGCCTTGCATGATCTGCGTTTCAAGCGAGCATTGCTGGTGAGGTCATGCCATTGTGTGATGTAGCGTTGCTAAAGTGTCTTGGCAAAACCACATTTGGCAGGGTTTAGCGCAGGGGTTCCCTAAATTAATCCTCCCCTAAAACCCTTGTAGAGTTCACGGGTGTTTTCGAACCCCTAACTTTTCAAATCACTATCCAAGTCCGAGTTATACACTTCACAAAATAATGCAGGTGCGTTAACATTGTAATATCAACTCACACCTTGGAGTTATAAGCTATGAATCTGTAGCAAAAATCGTATCTCTAGAGAAATACAGCTATTTATAAACTAGAGCAATAGAAAATATTGTTCATTTTAATACGGTGGTGAGAGTAGAATAGAATTATTTAGAAAATGAAAAGCCGTGTTAAGATTTTTCAACGTTTAGAGTGGGAATAATATCGAAAATTGGGAAAAGCCTGATTTTAACAACTAAAAGCGAAAGAAATGCCGTCAAATTTCATATTGTGTTATTGCTCAAGTTTTTAGTAAACTATCGCCTCAGGGTAACTACGTAAAGGATGACTAATTCTTTTATTTGCAGATGAGTGAGACTTAACTTGCCCTCGTTTTTTTCTTCAGAATCTTACGCCGACTTCAAAAATCTTTCGTGATGTGACAGTGGTGCTCCGCTTCAATTTCCTACGGGAGGGTTCTTGGCAGCTGGTGTGCGAATTCGAGGCGCTTGTTGGCAGAAACTCGAGTGGAAACTCAGTTACGTCAGGGTCGGACTTACCCGTTTCCTCTCCGGGCAACCGCACCGAGCAGCTTACCGCAGAGGTCGGTCATAGACTGCGTTAAAGTGCTAATGTAGTCGTATAATTTCAAGTTTCTGGAAGTGAAACCTAAATGTGATGCATAAACTTGAAATCTTCACTGTAGTGAAGTTAAAGATCTATTATCACTTATTTTCTCAAACAACCGCTCATTTATAGGATGATTTTTTTGTGATCGTAAGTCCAAATTGAACACGTGTTCTGGAGAATAAATAGTTTGAAGAATAAGTCAAATGATTAGTAAAAGAATCATAAGGAATCATTTATTGAAATAAAGCGTAGAGTAACGTGCATTGGAGAAGGAGAGTATAGCATGACTTTTTATCATATACGTATACTGGTTTATAATATTTTAAACAGCTTTGAACGAAAGTTTAGTTTTATCGATCTCTTTTTAAAAAAAAATTATCATCCATGTTCAATGGCTAACTCATATGCTTCCGTACAGGAGGAAATTCACACTTTAAAGGAATCATTTTGCTTATCTTTACACAGTACACTTTATTGTGTACAATTATTCATGGATACTTTTCATCGCTAATGAAATCATGTTAATTTCAGATCATGAAGCTCCAGTCTAACTCCAGCGTTACCATCACAGACTCCACGGAGATCAAACTCAGCGTAACTAGTGGCACGTCTGTTAACATCGACCAGGCTTCGGAGGTACGTGGGAGCCACGTAGTAGTTTAATGCACTCCAATGTGCTTGAAAACAGGTTAGCATATTACTAATTATTTATTATTACGATTATTTTAATGCTTATTATTTTTTCAGTAATTGTTAAGTAAGGAATCACTTCAAATGATGTATACTGTTAATAAGTTGAAGAAGAAAATAATTTGTGTAAGAGAAATTGAATTTCGTTTTGAGATAAATTTGCACAACGTTCCTTTGTTTAACGGGGGCATCTTAGTGAAAATGGTAAAAATTTTCGGTTTTTGAATTGTGATTCCTATGTTGGCAAAAAAGGAGCTCGATCGTTTGTAGATATTGATTTTCTTTTTCCAAAACTCAATTTACTTTTGTTCTAGCATGAAAACTAACAGGAGATCGATTTGGGTTGGGAGCAAAAAAAATGCCCTCGTAAGGGCAATCATAGTGAAAAGCTTAAATGCATGGTACGACCAAACTAAGCACAACTTAGTATGTAAAATTAGGTATAAAACACATTTTATTCATGTACTTTTTCTCATTTTCGCTATAGTTTTTGAAATAATGGTGATTTCAGGACTAAATAAGGTATTTTTTGCATTTTTTATTAAAACCACCAAATCAACCTCCTCTTACAGTTTTTATGCTAAAACAAAAGTAAATGGTTTTTTAAAAGAGAAAATCAATATCTACAAACAATCGTGCCTCTTTTGCATTTTTTACTTTGTTTGTTTGTTTTATAGTCAAATCCATCATGCATTTAATTTTTTCACTAAAATGTCCCCCTTAAACTCACGCCCGTTTTTAGGCCTCACTAGAATAATCTGATGTTGCAGCAGCTATACCCTACAGTAATTTCAAATTGGTTTGTTTATTTTACTAAATAAGATAACTGGCTCTGAAGATGAACTTTATTTTCCCTTGAACCTGTGCAGTTTTTCATAAATACATTGCATAAAATTGTGACCTATGGTTTTTAGTATTTAGGCTTCAATGTTTTAACTGGTTTTTAGTAGCCTCTTGAGCAAGATGAATGAGGCAATATGAAAAAACTAACCCACCATGGGAGTGACTTGCGTTTTGAGTGCACATTCACTTTATTTCTGTTTGAGTGAATGATTTAACATTTGAACGTTCCTTCATATTTTTACTTGTGCTTATTATATGAATGGCTGCTTTATTGGTGTTCTAAATTTGTTTAAAGGGTAAAATAATATTGTTAAAAACACTTATGTCATGTCTCAGGCTATTGTTGTATTGTCTTGTTGCTTGTTTTCATGAGTGACTGAGGAGTGGTGATTGGTTGAAGTCGTAACATTCCCGCAATATAATCTCTTTTATTTCCCTTTACTACAACTTTTTCACTAATATCTTCTTAGCCAGAAAATTATTTTTACTAAAATTTTCAATTTTCAAATGAGACCATTCTAATTCTGTTAGGAATGCGGACGACCAATCGGGAACTCTATTTGCAATAAGCAACTCGCCTGACTGTGCTGAGGAGTCAGAGAGACGGCACTGTATGCCATCAAGTTTCTGACGAGCTTTACTCGTGGTGCTGCTGCGACTATGTGTTGCACTCTACGCCGTTCTCAAACCGAAACAATTAACGTGCATTGATTATAGGAAGTTCTGCCTACGTCAACATAGCATGTATTAAAGCGTTTTAATTATGTATTGATCTTTAAACAAAAGTAAAGATTCTTAACTACTATTTATTAACTAGCTCCCGTCTACGATCAGATTGTCGTTAAGGTGGACGGCCGCGGTCTCTCAGGGGACGCTCGTTGCTACCTTGCGTTCGGTGACGAAGGTGAGCAAATACACATGTACAACCATTGCTAGTGCTGTGTGTTGCCTTTGTTTGGCAATGCATTAATGGACAAATTTAGGGTAGATAATACCTAGTCTGTGTTTTTCTGTATCATTTAGTTATACAGGGTGTTCAATAAAAGAATAGAATAGAATGAGGCATTAAGAGCGAGCCTTTTGGCCTATTCTTGGGTCGATGTCCAAGTCCCATGCCTTAATTCTAGCCGCCGATGGTCAAGCACAAACAGACGACGGTTGTTACTGGTTTCGAACCCGGGTCTTCCCGCATCGCTAGCGGCTTCGCTCACCAGTCGACCAAGCTGATGGTAGCAAAGACGATACTCTTTTAAATTAAAATTTGTTATTCATTTCTTATGTCAAAATTAAAAAGTATGCATCACTAGAAGGAGAAATGTCTAGAGATTATAAAACTTTTACTATAGTTTAAAAATACTATTTCTAGGGTGACCTCCATTTGACGTAACATATTCATTACTTTTACATTTCTGTTCAACTGTTCAGGTCATTTTGCAAAGTAGCACGGCCAATATTGCTAATTTATTATGTTATTCCTGAATTCTTCTATATTTTCAGGTTTATTTCGGCACGTTTTTAATTTAAAATAACCTCAGAGGAGAAAATCAGGTACATTTTCACCTTATTTCAAGTTGAAAGGGGTGCGGCCTATATTGATCACAATACTTCATCCGCTGTTTTTAGAACAAGTGTTTACGTCTGATGAATCTCATTTTTATCTAAGTGAACCTGTCAGTGAACAAAATTGCAGGTATTGGACAGAAACCAACCATCAAAAATGCAGCCTATGCCATTCACAACGTCTGAGCGTTTGGTGCTCTATCAGTTTGTCAAAGATTATTGGGCCGTAGTTTTTCGAAGACGACTCTGACAATGTCACTAATGTCGCCGTAGATGTATGTCTGGCAATGATTAATGTCTCGTTAATCCTACAATAGGAGAAAAAATATGGAAACATATTGGTTCCAGTAAGATGGAGCTACAGTTTATGCTTCAAAAACAAACATCGCTAGGTTAAAGCTACAATTTCCAAACAGGCAAATTTAAAGGTTTGGGGGTCATTGAATACCCTGCACGATCCTCCGGCCCAGGAATATCGAAGACCTTGAGAATATCATTCAAGTAGTAGATCCATACTTCAAAAAAATGTGTCTTTTACTGAATTTTTCGTTTGATTGACCAGTGGACGTGGGCTTTGCGAAGGAGTTTCCACATTGAGGGTTATGCCTTTGGTATCCACAAGACAATGTTTACAATACATGTATATCCTACCGAATTTTCTCCAATCAAAATCCTTAGAATTTTGACAAAGAGACGGACAAAGCACGCAAGCAACAAACTGTGTACAATGGAACCTCGAGATACGAGTTTAATTCGTTTTAGCACTAAGCTCATACAGCGAATTTTCGTATCTAAAACTATTCACGTTAAATACAAAAATGAATGCAAAAAAACAGTGAAATCACAAACGCATAATCTTCACGCTACAAGAGAACAAGGGACACTGATTCACATGGGGTGAATCCGGGTCGAGGTGGATCGGGAAACGTGCGTCACGTATACCTACAGCTTGTCTCGTGGCTTGTTACGCGAGCCAATAATCGTATTTAGAGCAGCAGATTTCGCTCATACTTTCCTCGTATCTTGAATTTCTCGTGTAGAGCTGTTCGTATCTCGAGCTTCCGCAGTATTATTATATAGTGGGATAATATGCTATATATGCTACTTTGAAAAATACCCCCAGGAGTTGAACAGAAATGTAAAGATTTCTGTCGAAACAGAAATTTTGTATAGCGTGAAATAGAAATCATTCTAAAGATATTATTTTTAAATCATAACTATAGCTTCATGATCGAAAATTTATCGAAATTTTTTAAATTCTTTTTTCCAGTGATGCATCATTTTTATTTATCACATGAAAATTGAACAAGTAATTTTAATTTGAAATGGGTGTAGTCTTCATTGGACACCTTGTATATTCTTTATGCTCCGCATTCACGGATATTTTCGTGTGGTACTACAGCAACAGCTTTGGTTTTTGTGTTCAAAATTATGGCGTTTCCGTCAAAACGAAGTCTGTGGTTTCAAATTAGTTTTAATACTTGCATAATTAAATCACGAGTAATCGATTTTCTTTGTAACTACCGGGTGGCGCAAAGTCACTTCACCATTTTGAACATTTATTACTCAACATGTGTAAATGTGATGTATATGAAATGAAAAAAATATCTTGTAGTTTCATCCTGTATCAATGATACAGATTTGAAGCATATTTTATAATCAAAATTTACTCAATTATTATAACCCAAGAAGGCCGAAATACAGCAAGGACAAACGAGCAACGACAGTTGAAAGTTATTCCTCTCAATGAATCGTTAGTTGCAGTATAGAAGGACTACGTAAAAATATTTAATCAACAAAGGCCTTCTAAACATTGTATTATTGCAATGATTTTAAGATTCAAAGATTTCGGCTTAACAGCAGACAAAGAACGCTCTGACCGATATCAATACGACATGCATGTGTAATTCCACGTGTTGCATTGAGTGTTGCAGCAGATTTAAAAACGTCAACTAGACAACGTTCCAGTCAGCTAGGAATTTCACGGTCATTGCAACGCATCCTAACAAAAGATTTAAAACTGTTTCCATGTAAAATTGAAATATCACAATTGTTAAAGTTTGCAGACCATCAACAAAGAAAGGACTTTGCACGTGCATTTCTATGTCTTACGAATGATGAGACTTTTACCTCATATCTAATCATGTCTGATGAGACCCATTTCCATATCAGTGTGCATGTTAATAAACTAAACTGCCGAGTCTGGTGTGATGAAAACCCTAGGATAATCCAAGAACAACCACTTCATGCACAGAAGGTCTTACGAATGTTTGGTGTGACATAACGAGTGCAAAAATCATTGGTCCATACTTCTTCGAGGATGTTGATGGTGCAACCGTAAGAGTAGGAGACAACTACGGACAAATGATACCGGAAAATTTATTTCCACAACTGGAAGACTAAAACATGCAGAGTTTGTGGTTCCAAAAAGGTGGAGGAATACCATACACAGCAGGAGAAATCAGAGCAATACTAAGAGCTGCCTTTCCTGGTCGTTTAATTTCACGTGTTGGTGACGTTCCATGGTCATTACGGTTTCCTGATTTGAGCCCTACAGATTTCTTCCTATGAAGATACCATAAAGGAAAGGTTTAAATCAATATACCTAATACTCTCCATGAGTTAAAAAACAGCATCATCGAAAAAATCAACAGAATAACTCCAGATATTTTGGAAAAAGTCATTGATAATACTGTGCGTAGAAGACGCTTGTGTTTAAATGATAATGAACATTTAGAGGATATCATTTTTAAATAATAAAACTTCGAGATTTTCCTTTTCATTTCATATGTCCAATTTTTATAGTTTCATTAGTTCTCCTGTAATAAATGTTCAAAATAGTGAAGTGACTTTTGAGCCACCCTGTATGTTTACAGAAGGCATTCGAATATCCATCCAAGCTTTGAACTTGCACTGCTTGCATGTTATTTTTTGAAACATTGATTTAGTACGCAGTGTATCGTCTGGCTGAGATACACATTATTCTTTTTCGTTAGTAGTCGTTTTGATTATATTTTTTAATTTTAATTAACTTCTTTACTCCAATAGTAAGATTCCACTGAGGTCGCGTAGTTAAGAGGTCTGACTTGGGTTTTCAGATCCCTGATTCGAGACTCCCCACAGCTTTCGATTTTTTTCAGAATTTTGACGCAGGAAGCCAGGTAGACTAACGGACTGACTTAGACTATTTCACCAAACGTACAAATCATCGCAACGTGTCCCTGCAAGCCTCTATCTCAAATCACGAAATGGATGGGAACAGTCGCTGAAAGCATGATCACCCCTCTCATGATGTTAACATTAAAAATTTAAAAATCAATGTATATTTTCAGTATACCTGATTGGAATAAGGTTACTTTTTTTCTTTATCCTTTATTGGGCTAGGTAATATTGCGTTTATTATGACTTAATTTTACAAAACATTTTTCTATCACTGATATCTTGATGTCATCGGTTCTGATCTCCATTACTTCATTATATGAGACTTTGAGTTTTTGCTCGAAATTTTTGTAACTAATTAGCTACCTAGAGCAGATGTTCTTGTTTATCAGGCACTGTTATTCTTCGGCATACTGTTGTAGTTACAGACATTCTGTGACATTTACTTCTTATCACTGTTCTAACTTCTGGTCATCTTGAATATTTGCGGTACTAGACAGTATTTATCTATCTAACACATGGTTATGTTCACCGTCATTTCGTAAACAACTGCATGAGCCCCAGTGCTGATATGTTCTGTGCTGAATTGAATTAAAATATATATGTGCCTCTCAGGGACAAAGCCAAAGCTGGCGATGGCCCTGGTCGTTTCGAAGGTCTCCACCGCTACCGGCGAGGTGACATGCGCCCTCAACCCCAGCATGCCCGTGGGGGCTGCCAGGGTTGGGGTGGTACTCTTGCCTTCACTCATTGCCCTCGTCAGGAGGTGAGTTCAGTTCTTCTTCTAGTTAAGTCTTTCTCGTATCTTTTACTCCTTTTCAATTTCTTCTTCTTCATTTCACTTTCAGTTTTTTTGTCAGTGTTTCTCATTCTCTTCTCTTTATACATTTTTTCTTCTTCTCTTGATAGTAATTTATTCTCTATTTTTCTACTATTTCTGTCCCGTTTCGATATTCTTTCTAGTTTTCTTTTTTCTTTGGCATTACTTTCTTCTTTTCATAATGATCCAAAAGTCAGAAGAGCTCGTATTCCGGCTTACCACCGCCAACGGTTCTGGTAATTTTTTCATAACGCATTGTCGATTTAAATATAAATTAACATACCTCGGATTACGATTATGTCACCGCATTTCGGAGTGGAAAAGATTCTTGCCCAATTTTTATCATTTTTAAGCTGATATCTGTCTCTATTTCAGTGTTTATATGTGTGTGGATGATGATCTCTACATTTATCCTCACGAAGATCCTTAATAAGTTATGTTTGGAGTGTAACTTGTGAATAACAATCATGCGTAGCGTACGGCGAGCGAATGCAATCTTTTTACCTACAGTGGGCTTGTCAACCTACCCACGGCTGCCATCAACATCAACGGTAAACCTCCCACCCCTACAAACGCAACTCTCTCCGCCAATGGCAGGAACCTGGTCATCATATTTGACATCAACATCCAAATCACTGGCGACTGTCTGAAAGTCTTCACCTCTGCTGCACTTGGGACAGGTAAGTCTCTTCCTCTCAACTATTCTATCTTGACTCGACACATTCAGTAAAGTTAAAATAATAGAAGCCTCTTCAAAATGCTTCATGTCGTAACAACCCACTTTATATATGGTATAGCTTCAATTTTCTTGATATTTTTTATTTTCATACTATTTCTTATGGGTGGTGTTTGGAAAAATGGAACATTAGTGGATGTACAATAAGCCAAACTGAAAATAAACGCTGGAGTTTTTCACCATGTTTTCGCGTTGTCTATGATAGATGTCACTGCCGATTTGTTGCAGAGTTATAACGCCTACGGAGAAACGTTTGTAGTACCTCTAAGTAGGAAAATGTGTTTCGTGATGAGGTCTTTTACTGTGAGCACCAAACAAATATTACAAATGTGAAAAGTACCATTTGTTTTTTCGAAACAAACATTTGCACCGTAACGTATTTGGAACCGTCGTATGACGATGTTCGAGTTGTTAGTGCTGCTTAATATGAGTATACTTTTAGCAGTAATATCAGCTCGTCCTAAAAAGGAGGTGCAGAGCTTAACTATTTGTATTTTCCACTAGATACTCTTTTTATACTAAAATTTAATTATAAAAATAAAAATTATTTGAAAGAAATTTGGACCTAGGGATGCAAGTCTGCGTAATATTTACTAGGACTTGTATAGCTCTAGTTTCATCACATCACTTGCAGAAGTAAAGGTGGGGCAAAGATTTAGGAAATATCTGATGACGAAGCTGAAATACTTGATACTCACCATAACGCTGCAGTGCTTAATTCTCAACACGACGAGCAGGAGCGTCGTGCAAGGTCCGTGGTGACAGAATCATCTACAAACTAGGCACCGACACCCAGGTGAAGACAAACACGACCCTCAAGCTGTCTGATGTTGACGCCAGCGTGACACGGAAGTCTATGGGGGGTGTGACGCTGTCTCCAGCCACTGGTGACATCACGGTCACGCGGCCTGTCGTCCAGGTCTGGTGTACCACGTGACCATTTATTTGTTTTCTTCTAAAATGCATGTTCTTCTCAGTACACTGAAGTACGAAATTCATTTCCAGTGGTTCACAGCCGTAAAATTCAATTGCAACTTCTGAACTTATTGTACAAGTGGCTTGTAAAAATTTACGCAAAAATATTGTTCGATTAAAATTCTCGTGTTTTTGTTTGAAATATTTTACGGAGTGCTTTTAGGGAAGTAACGAGTACAGATGTAGCTTTCAGTTGCCCTCTATAAATTGAATTAGTACTTTATATTTTGTGTTGCAGGAGGATTCACTGGACTTTGAATTAATTGGGGATGAGCAAGCATGTAACGGTACGAGTGTTCAGATTACGGCCAAGCCTGACCGCTACACTTTATTTGATTATGCCAGCGTCTTTTGGAACATCACTTTCAATGAGAGCCCGACCATCAGCCAGAAAGATACGCTCGCCACCTGGGACAGCGTTCGTAAGCTACGCGAGGATATGAGGAAAGAACTCACCAACGAAGGAGAGCAAATCACTTTGCCCGGCAACAAGGTCAGGTTTATTTAGTAGAAGTATTTAGTAAATGAAGTTTAAATAAGTCTCTAATACGATACCAGCTTTTTGATGCGAGCGTAGGAAATTTTGGATAGTTGCGCGGTAACGTGTTTGGAAATGTCGTATGGCGATGTTCGAGTTGTTGGTGGGCGTGTTTAATGGAGATTCGTATCAGGTATGGGTTAGTTTTATTGGTGTATTATGTGTGTTGTTCTGTGTAAGAGGAAGAGGATCAAGTGTGAACAGAAATGTTCAAGAGGTCTGAGACGTTTGTGAATTGTGTAGTTGATAGTTATGGGCATCATCAGAACAGGCGCAGATTATGATAGCTGAGCAGTGTGGCATTAGGATGGTCAGAGTATGCTGACCTAATGTGTGCATGCTATGGAAAAAGCACTGATTAATGAAGGAACAATGTGCTTGGGTCTCCCTAGAATCTCTGCTTCTAAATGGTTCAGGACGTATGGCTGTGGACCTCTGCCACAATAATAGAGAAAATGACCAAACTCCTGGTTTTGCACACTTTTGTGACAGCTAAACCTGTGTAAAATAGTATACCTGTGGTGTAATATTCTCACAAATTATCTTCACCAACTGTTAGCTAACCAAACTTCCACCATGTTCAAGCATTGATAGAACACTGTAACACTATTTCGTGAGCTTATAATTGTGATGCTAGGTAGCACATTTAATGAATTCAATGCATCATTTATTTGCTTCTGCTCTACTTCCAGACAACTGAAAAATCAACTAGATATTTGAAATTAAAAAGTCTGTCAGTTCTCCAAAAATGAAATAAAATATTTTGGGGACTAATTTTCTAGGATACGAATTGTATGTAGCCATCTTTCGTTGTTATAATTTTGTTAAAATCACCATGGCATGAAAAAGATAGTGATTCATTCATCGAGTTGGTCAGGCTGATAAGTAAGTAATGATACATTAAACGGAAACTACTATTTTTTGACGAGGTCTTTGAGCCGGTCGTGTATGAATGGCGGGGATATTTTTTCTGTCCGTTTCTGTCAGGGTACTCAGTCTCTTGGCATTCATATCAACATTAAAGTGGGCTACATTTCTTTCATCCCGTTAGGGTTTGCAAAAAACACCATCTATTTCTTATTGTATGTCAAGTGTTTTTATTGCAATTAATTTTAGAAAGCAATTTGTACATTATGCTTTTATGTATATCTTATGTTTGAATGACAAATAAGTGTTACGCTTCTTCAACGTCGTGAAACTATGAACAAAGTGGTGCAGAGATGTGGAGTGGCGATGTCTGTCACACTCCCGTGTTGGTTGGTCTCGTGAACTGACACCTAATCTCACCTACAGTTCCTGCCCGGCCTGGAATACCTGATCACGGCTCAAGTCGAGACGTACGACGGGTTTCGAATGGGTGAGCCTAAGGGCATGACAGTGAAGCAGCTGTCGGCGGACAATACCTACCATGTCAACATCCGAGGTCCCACATCCATAGTGGCGGACCGCGACTACCAGTACCGGGCCGTTGTCAGCTCCTGTCAGGAAGACGGCGACGAACCCATGCTGCCCACACTTATGGTGTGTCTCACTGTATATTATTGAATTAGTTTCTTTTTATTGGTTCATGCGCTCTTTTGCCGGATACGTCTTAGCACTTTAGAGGGCAAATGATGATGTTGTTTATGGTTACAAGTAAATATTACTATAATGCCATGCAATACATCTAAATATGTGCTAATAATTTTTAACGTTATTGCTAAAAGGTTTTTCAGAATTTTATTTTTCATTCGTCTTCGCCAGAATCTTATGAATACATCATAATTCTATATCACGTTGTCTGAATATGATGTATATTGTTCATAAGAGAAGTGTGTATATCATAATGAAACGCTTAACCGAACAAAAACTCCCCGCCAACGAAAAAAAATTGTTAAACGTGTTTACTTGACAATATGAGCCGTTAAGAGAAATTCGGAAAAATGGTTGGAAATTATTTGACATGTGCGTAACATTCAGTGCGACTTCCTCTTTATGTGCAGTACTTGTGGTCCATTAACGACGCTACGGCAGTGTTTGCAGGCATGAAGGAAGCCTCTGTCATCTTACCCAAGAACTACCTGATGGGAGGGCAGGCGCACGTAATCAAAGTTCTCGTCACGAAGGCTGGCGACTTCACCAAGAAGGGCCAAGTACCAGCTTTCTCTTTCCCCCGTTTTTATCTCCTATATTATATTCACTCGTGAACTTGAAACTTTCAAGTTAAATTCATTTGAGTTTTTCTGAAAATCTTCATGGTCCTGCTTTATCCTGATTATTTTTGTACTGAGTGTCACAACTTTTCAGGATTGAAATTGAGAGTACATTGATGCAAGTGGAAGCATGAAAAGGGAGGCGTGGTACGCAGTAGTAAAACAATAGGTATTAGGAACTTTCAACTAAGTCTTAAAATACAGGGTGGGTTATGTGTTTGGTATGGTCACCTGAGAACTGAAGGTAGGAGAAAGAAGATAGAATGGGGTATGATGCATTTGAAGTGTGGTAGGATAAAGGGATACGGCTTGATCAAGTTAGCAATGACATGCGATGGAAAATAGATGCTGTGAACGAGTTGTCGATAGAAATAAAATGTAGAATCCATTTGGAGCTTAAGTGTCGAATGAATACTGATGCCTTTAGAAATTGCTTAAATACTCTGACTCATCGTTCGCTAATCCTAGATTTTTAAAATTTTATGAAGACAAGATTTATTTGTATGTGACTCGTAGAGTAAAATGACAAATATGTGCAGGGAATGCTGCTGCTGCACGTGCAAAGCCGTGGCATCAAGGCCGTTACGTCGACCGCGAACCTCAAAACCGGCACCGCCAACGTGATCCGCGTCAGCGCCAGTCGCTCCAAGGATCTCGACAACCGGCCTGGCAAACTCAGCTACCAGTGAGACTTGCGTCGTTTTTTCTTAGTCTTATAATGAGACGCAGTGCAAGAAGATTTATATCTGTCTCGGATTAGTAATGCAAGTTGTGTTGTGGATTTCTAGTCATCGTGAGTTTCGTTAGTTTTAGTAGAGGGATGGTGACGCAGATGATGGTGTAGCAAAGTTAGAAACTTGAGAGATTGAATAAAAGAGCAAAGATTGTTGAGAGCAGTGATATCATCCACTTCAACCCTTTTGATCCGGCTTCTGTTCTCTGTTGGGACATATATGTCCCAACAGGATCAAAAGGGTTAAAGAAACGGTAAAGTAATTACTTATTATTCATGGGGATATGTTGCTTGTTCATTCGAAGTCGTTTTAAGGGAGTATATTACTCACGGAATTAGAGGTATGCCCGTACGATCCCAATATTTATGGAGACGATTGAGCTTAGCAAAGCGATGCAGAACTTCCGTACAAAATTGAAACGTGAGTCGAAAGTGCTTTCCTTACTACAGTGCATCTCAGATTGCAATGACTCATTGTTATTGTAGGGGCATAATTTCTCGCCCTACAGGTTCAATCAGGGAATGGCTTCAGACTCTTGCCCGACCGTTATTTAAGGAGGAAGAATAAATAATATTTATAGAATTCAATAAATATAATTTACAATTAACAAAAACAAAATAGAATGTCGATAGATTCCTGACTCAATGAACATGTTAAATTACTAGAAAGCTTGCTAGCGCCAGAGCAGTCAGATTCTATAGGAATAGAAACTATGCTCAGCCTGCCCCGTAGGCGCGTTTACTGAATGAGACCAACTACAGACGCCTGGCAAGCTTCCTACTCTAGCGGTCCTATGCTGAACAATAGCTTAATAAATAAGTTTAACTAGTGGAAAGCAACTGGCAACAGAATAGTCGGATTCTGCAGATACAGAAACCATGTTTACCCGGCCCTGAATGCGCGTTTACTAAACATCTGACGGACTACAGCTACCAACTTAACTTCCTAGCATATCTTACGTATGCTATTAAATCTAAGCTATTCAATCTAGGTTAACCAATCTATGCGATCCAATCTATGCTGAAATAATCTATCTATGCTGAACTGACTCGGGTAAAGGCGCCGCCGAAGAGGTCAGACCTGTTGAGAAGAAAAAACGGTTTCTGTAATCAAGAATAAACAAATTTCACAAATCGAAATTCCAATATCACAAAGTTACCTACTCTGCAGCACTGTTAAAACTCTTATCGATTGCGGGACAGAAGGCTTTCACACTGAGACTCTAAACGGGAGGGCCCGACCAGAAGAATGAAGAAAAAGTAATTGCTTGATTGAAAGACGGATTCATCTACTGACAGTTATAGCAACGCTGATCTTTCGTGGGTCAATCTAGGGACGAATTTAGCGCTATCTGAGCATAACTGCTTGTGTGTGAAAGTTTACTGTTGTTTTCTTGTCGTTATTCATAGTTTGTTCATTTGAGAGAATCATTTAGATGATGGGTCATTATACTTACTTTATTCCTAGAGTGGCAGTTAACAAAGCGACTCGTGCAGGTGGGCGTGCAAAACCTCAGCTGGCGCAGGCTGCTTCGTGAGTGGCGAGACCGGAATCATGGAGCTGTTGGAGGTGCGGCTGAAGCAGCAGGTGACCTCCAAGACCCTCGTCATCCCTGGGGCTCTGCTGCAGCCTGGCATGTACGTTGAGGTGTCCATATGGAGCACGAGGTGTGGCTGTTCTGGCCTGTCACAGCCGTATACCTTTGACAAATTCTAGTCATTACTCGACACTGAAAAATGCTGGCCTTGGGAATATACTGCTCATTAATTTTAATCATAGGTCATTGTGCAAATTTTTTTCAGTGATTTTTTGTACATAGGCAAGTTCATGCAAGCTCAATAGCTGTTTGTTGAAGAAGATTTAGATAAACGAGTATCAGATGATTTTTGACTCACTTGATTCAGTTCATTTAACTCCATTCATTCATTACGTAATCTGTAATATCTTTTTGGCATTTTCATTGATTCTTAATAGAAGAGAGTTGTAAATTTCTGCTATCTCTTCTTAACTGACATAAATATTCCTGTACGACAACTCAACTCTATAGTCTTGTAACTTACAGGTACGTAAAATTTGTAGCAAATACAAAGCCCGGCAAAAGTATGTTACTGCTGTTTTGCTTGAGCACAAATCCATTTATTCAGGTATAAGCTGATAGTGACGGTCTCCAAAGACAATCGCTCAGCAAAAGCGGAAGTTGCTCTGGAGCTGCAGCAGGGCACCATGCCTGAAGTGCAGCTGGCGCAGTCTGAGCTCCTGGTGGATCCTAAACAGAAGGTACGGTCTTCACTTCATACCTGCCCATGTTGTATCTAAGATGTGGCATTCTGAGCACCCAGCAAACGGCATTCAGAGTATCTAGCAAGAGGTTTTGCGAGTACCCAGCAAGTAGTATTCAGAGTACTTAGAAAGTATTCGCGGTATGCTCTATATTGTTAAGCACATATAAAAACATGTACAGTTCTCTACAGCTAAGTGTTTACATATGCAAGCTTCATTTATAGACGTTTGAGAGAAAATATTTAACGACGAGGTAGTATCAAAAGTACAATTAGTATAATTTGCTGAGCTGCTTGTGCAATGAATTAGCTTGGTGCTAACTTGGCACATTTAACGAGTCTCATAAGCATTTCACTTCCTGCATGCTTATTTTTCTCCTCTGAGGAGGACAACCACCTTGATACTATATCTTCTTTGTATTCATAATTGGCCTTCCGTTCTTCCGTTTTTTCAGCAGAATTTTCTACGCTTTTCAACTCCTGCTCACTATGCATGCGTCTACACTATCCCTCTTGTCCAAACTATCATTCTGTCTACACTATCCCTCCTGTCTACACTGTCCCTCCTGTCTACACTGTCCCTCCTGTCTACACTGTCCCTCCTGTCTACACTGTCCCTCCTGTCTAC
>VCRD01001968.1:1529-26151 GCA_006783055.1 Trinorchestia longiramus
TGTTTTCCAGTCTCGTGTTTGGTTTGTGCTTATCAAAATGTGTTTTCCAGTCTCGTGTTTGGCTTGTGCTTATCAAAATGTGTTTTCCAGTCTCGTGTTTGGCTTGTGCTTATCAAAATGTTTTTTCCAGTCTCGTGTTTGGCTTGTGCTAATGAAAATGTTTTTTCCAGTCTCGTGTTTGGCGTGTTCTTCGTGCTGAACTTGATCCTGGCATACAAGCGTAGCAGTGCAGCCGTGCCCTTCTCTACCCTCATTGCTCTGCTGGCGCTGTGGTTCTTGGTGTCCGTGCCCCTGACCTTCGTTGGCGCCTTCTTCGGCTTCAGGAAGCGGGTCAGTACGTCAATTCAGTACGTCAATTCAGTACGTCAATTCAGTACGTCAATTCAGTACGTCAATTCAGTACGTCAATTCAGTACGTCAATTCAGTACGTCAATTCAGTACGTCAATTCAGTACGTCAATTCAGTACGTCAATTCAGTACGTCAATTCAGTACATCAATTCAGTACATCAATTCAGTAACCAACTCAAAATTTCATAACTTCACTAAACTACGTGAGTGTTTGCGATCTGGACGTGTTTTTACTGACAATAAACATTCAAAGTCTTGTTTGGGATTGTTATTATTTAGACGTTTGTGTAATAATTTTCGTTCGTGATTGAAAGTATTGTTGTATCTTGTGGAGCACGTAACGTTATTTTTTCAACGTTTGTAAAGATGTCATTGATAGTGACCACAAACATGGAAGGTATCTTCCGATGTAATGTAAAAGTTACGTGTTATGAGGTAGCTAATCTTCTGTTCAGTAATCCTACTATTCTCATGAAAAATGTCAGGCATACTTTTATGACTTTCACAATCCTCCTTCAGTTAGTGATGTCGTACATAATGCACATGTATTACCTGTATACTAATGGGAATGTTTAGGATGTTTTTGTAACTCATAATAGTCACCTTGTTTAATGGCGTAAACACTTCATGTGTAGAATAGAATAAAGCAATAGGAACGAGCCGTTTGGCCCATTCTTGGTTCAATACCGAAGTCCCATGCCGTGCACCGAAGTCCCATGCCGTAATATTCTAATAAAAATTTTGCACACTTTCATATTCTTTACTTGAGTTAATGTTGTTGGCACTGCACTTAATACTGTAATAAAAATATTCATGTTTTTATTACTTACAGATGCTGGAGAATCCCGTCCGCACAAACAAGATTCCTCGTCAAATTCCCGAACAGAGCATTTACACGCAAGCGCTTCCAGGCAGCGTGATGGGAGGCGTGCTGCCGTTTGGCTGCATCTTCATCCAGCTTTTCTTCATCCTCAACTCGATCTGGTCCAACCAAACCTACTACATGTTCGGCTTCCTCTTCCTGGTCTTCCTTATTCTATGCATCACGTGCAGCGAGACCACCATCCTGCTCTGCTACTTCCACCTCTGCGCTGAGGTTTGTTCTTTCTCTCTCACTTGCGTCACCAGTTTACGTTACAAGAGTATGCGCCAATCGCTCTGGTTCTTAAGAAAAGCGTTTATCATTTTAAGGTCGTCTAATTTGAGGTTGTGTTTGATCTTCCTGGGAGATTTTACTACATGAGAAAGCGTACTTCAGTTGTGTTTTTGTAATAAAGATGCTAGACTAGTCGGCTTGATTTGTTCCACGTCATGAATTAAGGGGGACATTTTAGTGAAAAGCGTAAATGCATGGTACGACGAAACTAAGCGCAACATAGTAGGTAAAATTGGATTTCGAATTCATTTTATTCGTGTATTATTTTGATTATTTTGAAATAATGCGATTTCGGGGGGTAAATAAGGTATTTTTTGCATTTTCGGCCCAAATCGATTTCCTCTTACAGTTTTGATGCTAGAACAAAAGTAAATAGTTTTAGAAAGAAAAAAAATTAAAAATATCTACAAACGATGGTGCCCCTTTTTTGCGACCATAAGAATCACAACTCAAAAACGAAAAATCCGAAAATTCTACCATTTTCACTAAGATGCCCCCTGTAAGAGACCGTTGTATTTTCAGGACTACCACTGGTGGTGGAGGAGCTACCTCACGTCTGGGTTCACGGCATTCTACCTCTTCATCTACTGCGTTCACTACTTCTCCACCAAGCTCAATATCTCAGGCTTTGTGTCTACGCTTCTCTACTTTGGCTACACGACTATCATGGTCTTCTTGTTCTTCCTCCTCACAGGTGTGTGAGGAAAAGTCTTTATTTACTGTGAACGTAGTTGTAACTGACAGTTATCTAGCCTAACTGGTTCTCCCTTGACACAGTTATCTAGCCTAACTGGTTCTCCCTTGACACAGTTATCTAGCCTAACTGGTTCTCCCTTGACACAGTTATCTAGCCTAACTGGTTCTCCCTTGACACAGTTATCTAGCCTAACTGGTTCTCCCTTGACACAGTAATCGGGACAAACGTTCGCTGTCCAAAGAAGTAAATAATCTCTTCTTGGAAGGCAAAAGTTGAATATTCAATTATTCCTCCGTTTGGAGCGTGAATTATCCTATATTGACTATAATTAGTGTTTGAAGTAGTTACAACCAACGTTAATAACACCTGCATTGGTTTATGTGAACAGCAGTTGACAGGCATAGATGTTAACAATTTTTTAATTAGTAGATACAGTAGTTATTATTGGCTGGCGCATGAATTACTTTACGTATCGATTAATTAACATGTCTGTTAGCGGACCTACATATCCATTAGTGACATGTGTTTTAATTACGTATTATGATAAATCTGTTAGTGTTCATTTCTGTTGTTAGGTATCTTTATCAGTTTGGTATTATTTTTAAGATATATATTGCAATTTTACAGAATCTTTTATTGAACATCAATATTTTTTAATGTGTTAGCCTTGACTTTTAAGTTATATCAAATGTAATGTATACGAAGCTATTGAAACTACGTTTTTCAGATGTACACCACTTCAAGTTTACGTGTATATTTCTCATTATTTACGCGATTTTTATCACTGGATAGTTACTCACTATTGTTTCTTATTTTTTTCCTGAAACTTGCGTTGCCGTTGTTCTATTTTTGATTGATCGTCATTGATTTAACTCTTTCCAGAAGTGCTTCTGCTAATTTTTGGCTTGTTCTGGGTTGATCTTGCCTTCATTAACATCCAAGGCTTGTTTTATTATATGCAGTAGAAATCACGTGCAAGAATTGTATTGTGCTGGAACTGGGGAGATGTAGTCTATGCTAATTTACTTTTCTGTTCCTTTTCAGGCACAATCGGTTTTTGTGCGTGCTTCTGGTTCGTGCGTAAGATATACAGCGTTGTGAAGGTGGACTAGTGCTGCTGCTGCTGCTGCTGCTGCTGCTGCCTCTACTAGTGCTGCCGCGGCCTCTACTAGTGGTGGTGCCTCTACTAGCGCTGCCGCCTCTACTAGCGCTGCCGCTGCCTCTACTAGTGGTGGTGGTGGTGCTACCTCTACTAGTGGTGGTGGTGGTGCTACCTCTACTAGTAGTGGTGGTGGTGCTGCCTCTACTAGTGGTAGTGGTGGTGGTGGTGGTACTGGTGCCTCTACTAGTGGTGGTGCTACCTCTACTAGTAGTGGTGGTGCTGCTCATGTTACTGGTGACTTTGCATCCGTCTTAACCGTTTATTAAACCCTGTGCGTTAATTAGCTCCACCAGAGAACGTTCACGCGACAAAACCAATTAAATTACTTATTTCTAAAGTGCAGTAAATGCCGTAGGTAAGAAGAACTGGGTGATGGCGGTAGCTGTATTACATGTGTGGTAGGAAGAGTAGTTGCCAGAAACGTAATTACCGTTTGTGGTAGTAATTGGAGTTGCCAGAAATGCAATTACCGTTTGTGGTAGTAATTGGAGTTGCCAGAAACGTAATTACCGTTTGTGGTAGTAATTGGAGTTGCCAGAAACGCAATTACCGTTTGTGGTAGTAATTGGAGTTGCCAGAAACGTAATTACCGTTTGTGGTAGTAATTGGAGTTGCCAGAAACGTAATTACCGTTTGTGGTAGTAATTGGAGTTGCCAGAAACGCAATTACCGTTTGTGGTAGTAATTGGAGTTGCCAGAAATATAATTACTACTCGTGATTGGGAATGGAGTTGTTAGAAGGGCAACCACGAATGACATAGATTGATTTTGTAAGAAGAATATTTATATTTTGTGCGTGTTACTAATTAACTGCCTTTTATCAGTTCTTCTCACTTGAAGTGTGTGTAACGCTAATGGTTTCTATGCATTTAGCATATTCAACTGATAAAAAAATTGGGCGTTATGGAAAGACATTTGTGTTAAATTTCTTGATAATTACCGTGTGTACGAGTGTTTCAAATTGGGAGAGACGAAGTTTTAAAAGCAGACTGCAGTTTCAATTCTGATGAAGTACAGTGTAAAAAGTTTCTATTTACATTATTTACGCTCAGCTTTTTTCCTGTAATGTGATACCTTGTATCGAAGTGAAATAGTACTGATGGGAAAAATAATTGAAATTTGTTTCAAAATGGTAAATTATTGATACAAGGATTCTGAAGTCAGATTTATTCGTATAGGAAATCAGTTTTTTTATGTTTTTTTCTAAAAATGGGTGTATACATTTTAAAATGCTTTATTTGGCTGGTAGTATGTATACCCATATTTTTTCTTATGCTGTGATTAAAGGAGAAAATTAAAAATATTTATAGTTTTGGTGAAGTAGTGTATGAATTGTGGGCTATTTTCTACATAATAATAGTTAATATCAGATAAAAATTGTTTCTCTGCAGCGTTCTTTCTACTTCTCTGAACTACAATCGCAAGTTCTCGTGCAAATTTAATTTTTTTTACAAAATTCGCTGCTGCCTTTACAAAATTTATTTTTACCCGTTCAAAATTTATTTTTGCAATGTACGTAGCCGTGGTGTGAAGCGCTCATTTAGTTCTTGCGTTGGCTTCCTCATTTTGAGTTACAAAGTTCAATTTGAATCATTTTGTCTAACTTTACTGTAGAATTGCTCGCAGATTTTTGCTATTTTTTCGCAGTCTTGACGATCAATAAATCAACAAGAATAGAACAAAGCTATCACCTGATCGTCTGTTCCGTCAAACATTAATTCTCTTCAGTGATTAGGTTCTGGGAGCACATGTTGAAGACTGGGAATACAACTCAATAATCAGTATGTACCACCCGTCAAATAGCGATTTCTCAACATTTCAATTCTGTAATTGAAATTTTCTAAGAAGATTCTAAGTATCTAAGATTTGTTTTTTTAGTGTCTAGCATATTCGTCTTTTCAAGTCAAAAACATTGTGTTGTTAGTTCTTGGTTTTTCTTGTTGAAGCGCGTGTGGCTCTCCATATGAAGGATTTTTCAAAACAGTTCTACCAAATTTACGTGAAACTTGCTGGCGACGAGGATGTAAATCGCTAAGCCTTTTGTTTCACATTTGTGAAGCTGCTCATGTCTACAGAGTGTACACATTGCAATGTATCGGTTGGATAGAGTGCGGTTATCATCACTCTTTAGTAATTTAGTCACTTCACTGGCTTATAATTTCCGTGTTTACTATTGATCTAATATTGTGTGTAGCACCTAATCTCTGCACGCTACTCTTTTCCATGACTAGGAGTGTAGCCATTTTGGTGGTATTCGAACTTCGTTAAAATGAACGGTTTCAACTTCTCATCTGTTGTGCTCCTCGCCAACTTGTACAGTTGAACCTCGATTTAACGGACCAACCTTTTTCCCCCAATTGGTCAGTTAAATTGAGGTTCAACTGTACTTGAACCTAGGTTACACGAATTTTGATAAAATTTTGAAGATTTGTGAACAAAATCGGGGTGTGGCAACATAACGTTGCATCGGGGTCCGTTAGATCGAGGTTTAACTGTACCACTGTGACAAATTTTTAATTAGCGTAAAATTGGCACGGAAATCTTATTCACGACTTGACTCCGCGTTCCAATTACTTTATTTTTCACCGTCGAAGCTTGTTTGGTATCCCAGAAGAACCTCTTAATGTATAATTTAAATGCTTCCTGTGAGCTAGTAAATTTTAGCCGTTGTTTGGAATTGAATTTTAAACGGTAATTTGTTAGTTTTCAAGTTGCGTTGAAGACGTTTCATTGAAATTTATTGTTACTGTGGGGTATAATATTTTGAATATTGGTTATTGAATTAATTTTGCCTAGCAGATGCTAGATTTTCTTGCTTCCTGTCATTAAAAGTTAGTGTTGAAATTGAATTTTGTGATGATTATTAGTTATATTTTCCTACTAGTATCAGCTAAGGGTGTAATTCTGTTAAGTTTGTTGTAATATTAGCTTTCGATGTTTATTTCAAGTATGAAGATTAATTTCTTTAATACTAAACACCAACATAACTCGTCGGTTTATTTATTATAAGCATACGCGCTATATTTCATAGTATTTCTTTTAACCGTAAGTTTAGCTGAACCTCTTTTGATGTGCATCCTGTACTGTTAGGAGCGGTTTATGTGGTACCAATGGTGTTTTTTTTTGCCTACCGTCAAGTTTATTTTTCCACTTTTCGCTGTTTAATGGCTTTTTTATCAATTAAGTCTGTAATCTGCAACTCGACGTAGAGCTTCACCAGCAGTGTGCTTCTTTATTTGGTCTGCAAAGCATTACAAAACCATACACGCAGCTGAAGCCCCAGGGTCATGGTGTACTTTCGAGGTACAGTAGAATTCCTTTAAACCGGCACTCGCTGGCAAGCTTTATGTATCTGTTCATTATGCTTTCTCCTTCGTTAACTGCTATAAACAATTGATATTGTTTTCCTTTTACGTTTAGCGTGTCTATGAATTGTTTGTGGTTTCTTGGGTGATATTAACCGGCAACTGCAAAGTCCCATGGGTGTCGGTTAAAAAGACCTACTGTATATAAACCGTCTAATTTTGCTTCCAGTTGTGACACCATCCTGAAAACTTTGATACTTATTCTCATTTCCTCTAAAACGCGTGACTCTAAAACTTGAACGACCATCTCCTGATACCGTGTATCGCTGCAGATATCGCCCTTGTTGTGGCTGCGGGGGTTAAACTAGGAACAATAATAATGAGACCTTTGGGCTCCAAGTGTTCTAAGCATATAAATACGTGTGTTTGCCTATGGTGAGAACATTAAACTGAGAATCCTGATACCTAGTCCCATTCCTAGATGATACGTGGCACCAAAATCAAATGGTTTCCTTATGCCGTTCATCACTGCTGACATCGCTCCTGTTGTGGTTATAGCGGGAATATAATATTGCAGACAGACTCATTGTGCAGGAACCAATGGTTGAGAAGGATTTTGTGTATCTACAGGGTGTCCATGAAGTCTTTCAAAAAATCTCAACTTTCACTCTTTCACAAACAGGCTCCCTGAAGCACAAAATGCAAAATGTGATTGAAACCTTAATAAACACTGAATACAACAGAAAAAATCTGAATAAAATATCTTATCAATTGTATTTGTAATCAATTTTTAAAATGGTAAAGAGACTTTATATACACCTTGTATAGTGGGCGTTTCTAGGATGGGCGTCAAAGAACTTGGAATATTTGTTTTACACTGAAGATTGATGAATAATGTCGTAATCGCTCTCAAGTGGTGTGTAGGACCTACCCCTGCATACGATCTAATATTTGCTGGTATTTTGAATGCTGTTCTATGTAACAATTTTTCATCTTCACTGTTCATTTCTTTTGGATCTTTCAAGTCCGACTGTTGAGTGTATTTGTTTCAACTACAGCGATAAAACTTTACATTGTTGAATACAATTCACGTACCATGAAACCTTCAGGCTTTTAGGCTCTACTTTTCCACCTCTTGACGCATGTACATTCATTGAAATTATTTTCTTGTCTATAGATAAATCCACGTAAAATTATGCATTCACATCGTCAGGGTCGAGCTGCTTGGAGATGCATTGTTATTAAATTTTTTACCCCTTTTACGAGACGCTTTACAATTAACTGCTGTATTCAGGTTGAATGGGATTAGCTAGTCCAGAGTGATGAAAAGAATTAATGCAATGCAATACGTGGTTTGCACACTACAGCCATGTTGAAATTCTAACCTTTGTCGGATCCTCATACAAAGGTACGTTGTCATAAACTTCCGTTAGTGATGAATGAAGGGCATTAAGTGGTAGTTTGACTGAAGTGCTTTAACACGTTTCCTGCGGTTGCCTAGCCGGTACAAATCTTGACTTTCTACACATAGTCCTTAGAAAGCTTTGGAAAAATTACAGAACCTAACCTGAGTGACCTACCGGTGGGTTATTCGCAGGAAATGTGTTAAATTAAGTTAAAAAATTGTGTTTGACGCAAACTACCGATCAAGTAAAATCATTTTTATATCTCTTTAATGGATAACGTTACATAGAACCAAAGGACCCATTTAAACATTCTATTATAATTTTCACTATAAAAGAGATTCGTTTCTCGCTAGCAATACGATTTGTAAAATTAAGCCGTAGCTCTTAATACTTTGTTTTATTTTTGGATTTTCGTTCATTTTTGATTCGCAGCTTAGCATGAGTATTTATACTCTGTGTTATTACCTGCCATCGGTAGCTTATGTAAGTTTGTCTGGTCCAACTATTCGTTTAGGCCTTGTGCCTCGAGCTAGACAAGATTGGTAATTTTTTATACTGGAAAAAAACGTAAAAACAGCCACGTATTTTTGCTACCTTGTCATTTCATACGCAGCGATGAACTGTGTAACCCTAATTTATACTGCACAAATTTTGTTGCCTTAGTTTATATGTTTGTGTTAGCCGCTTATTTTCATGACCTTTATAATACATCTATCTGTACCTCTGCTGAAGCAATCTTTGGCTCATGCTTTCGTCGGACATTTTTATTCACGGCACCTGATCTCTTTCAACTTTGTTGCATGACATTTTGTCGATTTTTGTTGACCCAAATGCTGGTTTTCAATTGAGGTGTTACATCGAGAGAAGTTAACTCGGGCCATTTGGACAAAATCAAGTTATATACACCAAAAGGTTCAATAGTATATAAACTTCAGTGTAGCATTGGTTTGTAGTCGGGTAGGATAAGTCCTGTAAGGTTTATTTTCGTTTTACAAAAAGTTGCGACCTTTAACACGTTGCCTCCGATTGCCTGACTGGTGTAAATCTTCACTTTGTACGCATAGTCACTAGAAGGATCTGAAAAAATTACAGAACCTAACCTAAGTGGTACACATACGTACCACTTCGGAGTCAACGTGTTAAACACAATTTTCTCGAAAAAAATTTTGGGCACCAATTAACCTTTCTCAAAGCAACGCCTTAATTTCCTTTCACTAATTGATGATGAAGATTGCCTCTTAATAACACGCATCACTACTGATGTCGCCCGTATTGTAGCTACGGTGGTTAGACCAGAAATATAACAATAATAATACACTGCGTAATGTTCTCTTTTCAATTTTAACTTGTTTGTGATCTGTACGTGCGTACGTTTGTGATTTTTTCAGGATGTGACGGAAGTGTTCCTGGCAGGTGTTGTATAAATTTGTGTACAGAGATTTTTTTTAGTATCCTTCCTCTATTCAGAATTTCTTGACTAGAATTTTATGACAAACCCCACGGGGTCATACGTGTGTCTTCTAGTAAGAAATATCATGTTTTTGCAGGAACAACGAAGGTTGAAGTAGGAAAATTAGCAGTTAAGCTCGTCATATCTAAATGAATCAATTACGTCAGATGCGCATATCTGTATCATTGTTTTATCACTACTGACGTTGCTCATATTCTGATTTTCGTTAGATCATGAATATAAAATTGTTATTCTTTCTCTTCATGTCTAGTGTATGCGTTTCCAATAATGATCCTCTGTCTTCTTTTATCGTTGATTTTGACCACTTGCATTGTCGGCCAATATTGAGATATCGGATATGATGAGAAACACGTGTCAATATACCATAAATGTGTTCAACACGTCTTCAGTGATACGGAGTAAGCTCATTAAGCTTCCAATTCTGACTCGGACTCTTCTTCAATATTAAAAAACAGTAGATAACGTTCAAGCTGTCAAATATTAATTTCATTCTTGTAAACTTTGAGAAATGATCCGACTTAGCTTCCATAGATTTCCAGGTGTCATCCTCATTGGATTCAAAGTGGACCGTCCAGCTCTTCTCTCCTTGTGACACTACTCAGGTAATATATTCATCCGGGGTGATGTAGTCTGAGTCACTGAACCAGTGAATATGGTGCCAAAAATTTGTAAAGCATGTCAAGGTACGCTTGAGTTGAATTAAGACCTACAGGGTGTCCATGAAGTGTCTTTACCATTTCAAGTCTCTATCATATGAAATGGTGAAGAAACTTTATGGACACGTTGTAAATTTAACGTCAAGGTTTAGAAGTGCAATAACTGATTATTATCTTATTCTGATGTGCGTACTTTCGACGGGCACAAGATCCGCTTCAGCTTTGTATCAGGCCACTCATTTCCAACTGATTCAAAAGTGACTTTTACATTAGGATTTTAAATAATTTCAGATCATTCTTTTCAGTTCATTAGAGTATGCAACATTAATAAATATTAATTTTTGTTATTTTTTGAGTTCACAGAAATAACAGCGACTATTACATCAGTTCACCTAGACGTCCCTCTTTCCCTCAACATGACCGCAACATCTGGCAACTACGTCGTTTGAACGGCAGTGTTGACTGCTGAATCGCTCAAGATTATTTATGGAACATCATTCCGGTACGTTCTATGATCTGATAAGACCTACGTAGCAGTGAGTGCAACTTTGGCCTAAAGCCAAGTCCACTACGAATTTATTGCTATTTAGGCATGAACTCTGCAGTTTTTATTTTTAACAATAGGTCTCGTTCGAATAGATGAATAATAACAATTATTATAACATGCGTTGCCAGAAGTTTTTAACAAAGTGAGGCATCAGTTTGCAGGTAAGGATTGTACCCATCTCGGTCCAAAACTTTAGGTAATTAGCAATAAATATACGCACTAGTTCATTATGCTTCTACATTAGTCTTGCGATCGAATATTCTTCATTTTTTTGTTTGTATGTAGTGAGAAGGATAATTTCTTGCTTCTGCTGACGGAAGTAGGAGAAACATGCCATCATATCTCTCAACTTGCCCATTGGTTATGCCAATATATTTTCATCAGTAAAACCGTAACAGGAATTAGCTCTTGAATGCATGCACTTAACCCTTTAGCAACCAAGTGGACTATTTGGTCGCCTTTCACGGTCTTTGGGAGAATTGTTCTAATAATTAAACAGTGAGCAATATGAGGTTGCTACTAGGTTTGAACGCGGCGGCATGTTACAGCGCCGTTCTTTTGGCTGCCTGGCTCTCAGCGTGCTTCATTGCATCAGTGTACAGACGGTCTTTGTGAGCTTAAATGTAGAAACTAGAAAAATAAATTGGTCGCTAAAGGGTTAATGTACAAGATAACAATAATACGCCCTCAAATTCGATTACACCAAGCGACTAAATTGTGCTTGTTGATTCGTTTGGTTCAGGTAGGTTTCAATAATGATCTTAGGTGCATGATAGGCGTGTTTGATGGATAACTTATAAATTACCTGTTAAAATTCTGTTAGTTTCATTTACGATGTACGATGCATTTTAGGGTTTAAATTCTACTTACGGGAAGTTTACGGTTGTGGTAAAATCATCATTATAGTGAAATGATTTACATGAAATCTGTGTGAGTAAATTCAAGTGGTGTGATCTATTAGCTCTTTTACAGACCTTCATCTTGAAAATTAATACTTCGTAAATCAATATTCTTTGGAAACTGATTTGTAATAGTTGTAAAAGTTATAAAAATAATAATTAGTAGAGTATTACTGTAAACAACTTTGAAATCAAAGAAATAGTTACGTAATAACTCAGAAAGAGGTGGTTCTATGTTTCGTGAAAAGTTCAAGGTAAAGTAGTCATAAAGTTAATGAATTTCAAAGTCGGTTGGTCTCTTTATCAATCTGCATGATGTAAGTTACCTGCATGCTTATAATACCCTTTTAATCAATCAACATTCATTGTAAACACCTTATAATTGCACAGGTATCCTCTTTCCATGTGATTTGTTAAGAGATAAGCAATTAAATTTGTTGTATAGTTAGTCAATTTGTTTAATTTTGATTTGTTGTGTACCATGTTGTGCATGCACAGCCTGTGATGTTCTCTGGCAGAGCTATGAAAGAATAGAAAAGTAAAGAATGTCTCTGTTGAAATTTACGACTTAGAAATTTAATTTTGAATAGTTTTATCCACGTAATACAGCCCATGCACGAGCATCATACTGCAACATAGTTTTAAATTTTTTACACAAAGATACAAACACTAAAATTTTTCTCATTTCTGGTAAGAGTACGAGGCTACATGAGACTAACTATATTATCTTCAAACCATAACTGCTCAAGCACTAACGAATACGAACATTCTATACACGAACGTTTCCAACTATGTAAATAACACTATCAGCCGCTGGTTAACGAACGTTTTAAAGCTGAGAGAAGCTCTGATTAGATTCCATCTTATCGCTCTTGCACGAACTTTTTTTTGTTGTTGTTAATTTTAGCTCTAATATTTCAGTTCTTGGGTATCAATGATACAGAACAATAGGGAAAAAACATGTCTGATGCCGGTCACACTCCACTGTTTAAGTCACAAATGTATTAGCTATTTATTTAGAATAGAATGAGGCTATAGGAACGAACCTTCTGGCCCATTCTTGGGTCGGATAATTACTTCGATAATTATTCGGTTGTTTACCCAAGTCCCATGCCGTATTTCTAGCCGCGTCAACCATGTCGGCAGCGGGATTCGAACCCGGGTCTTTCCGCTCGCAAGCAGATTCGCTCACCAGTCGACCAAGCTGGTGATACCAGTCGACCAAGCTGGTGATAAAAACTAAAGTTTTACTAAAAGCTTTCATTATTAGTTTGAAAATACTTACTAAAGTCAATATTCATTTAATGCAGGTTACAGATTTGAATTGCTGATAGTGGTGTAGCATATGGAATAATTTTCATCAGGGCAGGACATGGGATTTTGATCTTTCGAAATTGAAGTCGCGCCGTAAGACTTCCTGAAGTTCTAATGAACAACATTTTCAAACGTGTAAAAGTGCATAATTTTCAGTATTGCACGCACATAATTTTCAGTATTGTACAGTAAACTGTGACAGGACGGAATGACTTGCAGATACAGTGTGAAAACCATGCGTGGAAGAGATAAAAGTTGGAATATTCCGTTTTGGGGCTACATGGACTAGTTTTCCAAGCCCCCAAAAAACACGACATAGAAGAAGAATGATCCCTGCATCAGATACGAAGTTAGGGCGCGGGTTCAGTGAGGTATTCTTACGCAGTGAACGATCACGATATAATCTCTTTTTCTCCCTATTGTTCTTGGAAATTCAAAGCACAAACGACGCAGTGATCCCAGCATGTGTACACCGGATGTACTACGTGTATCAGTAAGTGTTTTTACTCCCTGAAATTATGCAGGAAACATGGAGTTTTGCGTTAGTCATTGTATCCGTTAGTCACTTGACAGTAATTCAAACTAGGTGAGTCAAGACTTGCTCTAAAACACTCAGGTGAAGCTACGTATCTTGGTTCCATTATTTCCTTTGTTATTACTAATTTAACATGACGCTTTCTATGTTTTGCTTGCAAATTATTGCGTTCTGTGCCTGTGACTAACATAAGCTACAGTTTTCGTTCTATGAACGTCTGTAGAGCATGGCCCGAGGTATACCTAACTTCTGTTTCTTAAGTACTTCTATTTTTAGAGCTGAAGCTTTGTTCTTGCAAACCTCAAAGTTAAATGTAAAATGTTCCGAAGTACAATCAACCTCATTCTTGTCTGTCAAATATTCGTTCTTGCGAGCCAACCAAGTTAAACTATGTACCACCAACACTCCCTTACAGCTCTACCAATTTTTACTCAGACGATGTTTAACCAATTAAAACTCAATTTGTGCGTACGACCCTTCCTTAATTTCGTCTTGAATAGACTGATATTAACTAATAGGTAACAAATAAAATAAATGTATCACTTGAACTCTGTTATTCCACTACGTAATAATACACAATTTGTTGCTTGCTTGGTCCGTTCTGTGACGCTCTTAAGGATTTAGATAGGAGGAAATTCGGTAGCGTATAGATGTATTGTAAGCGTTGTATTGTGGATACCAAAGGCACATCCTTCAAAGGGGAAACTCCTTCGTAAAGCCCGCGTCCACTGGCAAATCAAACGAAAAACTCAGTAAAAAATGCGGAAATTTTCACGTGTGGGTCTTCTTTTTTGTCAATAATTACAACTTTAATCTGGAGATCCTGGTGGGATTTTTCCTCAGCTACATAGGAGTTTTGTCCCGTAATTAACGAGCTCTGATTTAGCGAGTTTGATAGCGAACAGTTTTACTTCTCAAAGGTGCTTCACAATATACTGGGTGTCTACAAAAAATGCATCCACTGACCGATGTATGTATATCTTTATACCTTTAAAACGCAGCTTCATAAAGACTAGCAAGACCCGTGGAAATTCCACGTGATCAGAAATATATTTAATCAACAAATGTGTTGAAAATAACTTTTCTGGATAGCCTGTAGAGTATCATTCTATCACGAGCAGCTTCCTATGTTCACTCCATTGCGTAGTTCTACGGCTATAATCGGAGCAAGTATTACTTAAACATGAAGAAAAGTCACTGATACTATCAAGACTTATGACAGATTTGTATGTATGATACGGATCTCTGATTAAATACAGGGTGTCTCAAAAAAATGTACTCACCCTTTAACCGTTGCTAACATGCTGTCTTCTTTGTGTTGCAGGTGTGAGGTTCGAACCTTTGCGAACATGATTAAATGTGATTAAAGAATCATGTTCGCAAAGGTTCGAACCTCACACCTGCAACACAAAGAAGACAGCATGTTAGCAACGGTTAAAGGGCGAGTACATTTTTTTGAGACACCCTGTATATGTTTTAATAATTAGTTCATATAAAATGTCCAACATATGAATGCATGTAAAGGCCATCTTTTAATGTTACACTGCGGAATTCGGTAGCTATGATACTGCAAACTCGACGAAAGCGTAACGTACTAACTAACTAAAGAAGGAACAAGCAGAATATTACATAAATCAACGGGGTTTTGGTATCATATGTACAGGGTGGCGCATAAGTAACGCACCCTTTTAAAAAATTAATAATAAATAAACTATGAAAGGTATAACGATGGGGATAATTGCAAACGATAGAGGAACTCTTAAAGTTTATTTACATGTCGTATTCTGTCTACAGATACCCAGTGTATATTGCGGTAATACTTTATTATTAATTATTTAAAAGGGTGCGTTACTTATGCGCCACCCTGTACATACTTCGGTCAGTGGATACATTTTTGTGGACACCCTGTATAGTTCATCCCAGTCAATTACCTTGCACGGTAAATTAGTGGTTAAGACCATTTGCTTAAATCTACAGTTATGCTTTCAGATCGATGTTTATATTGATTTATATGATTTTAAATGGCAACAATTTGATCAGTGCTTCTCCCTCCCCTCTTGGACCATTGAATTGATGGATTTCCCTCATTCGCTCTGGCTATCATGAATTTATATATCATTAATAAGCTATCTCATTTTAACAAATTCCCGGCTTAATTCTTCCTTAACGGAAATATGGTTTGCCACGCACTATTGACTATGGTAAGGCAATGCAGCTAACCAATAGTCCATTTAGGGATAGCAACACGTTCCTTTCAACACCAATGAAAGTAATTCGATGTCATTTTCTAAGTTTAAATTTAAGGCTGGTGGATAATTTTAACTTTCATGAAGTAAAAATCGAAGCATTGTTTGTATGCAAGTAAATTATTATAAACGTGATGCGTTTATTTGTCTCGCCTGACAAAGCTTAATTCTTACGTTAGTTTTCTTGTTATTGATTTTCTGAAAGCGTTCGTTTCTTAATTATCTCCCACTCCATAACACTTTTTTCAATTAAAAACGCGTAGTTATTCTTAAATGTGTCATGTATGAGCCTTAACTCGTGTTGATCACGTGCAAGTATGTGGGAACTACGCAAAAAAAACTCTGATATCGTAACCTTCGAAAAACCCCATAATTCATTGTGCTTTTATGAGCCAGAAATTGCATTCAACAAAATGTTCTCTTACATTTTAATCGTGTGTGTTGTGTAGCAAGACTTCATTTAATTTATTAATATTCGTTATTGATCGAGTCTAAATGCAGACTGCGGCAACAAAACTTCCTTTTTTCAAAACTTTTTGAAAGGTAAAAAAGGAATTGATGTTGCCGCACCTTGGACTTCCGTACGTTTGCAGTATGGGGAATTTCACCGACTGCTGAACTCGCTTACTGAAGGAAGACAAACAAAAAACAATGTGTAGGAACGGGTCAAAAATCAGAAAAAAATCTGGACATTGGAGTTTCTTAGACTTTTTTTTCCGTCCTGTTGGACACAAGAATGTAACTCGGATCTTTTACCATTTTTTTTCAAGGGAATACCGGGTTGGTAAGGTTCATTGAGAAAAGGTTTAAGATATTTTCGAAATGACTAAATGTAAGAGATGTTAATTTTGTTTAGAACATTTAATATTAATACGCATAAAATAGTTATAATTAATTTTAGTACTATGCCTTTTCTCGACACTTTTCGAGTAGACTCGCAGAGTAAAATTAACTTTGCTTCATTAATGCGTAAGAAAGAACAGAGTTCGTAGCTTTTAGTGAGCATGACGAGACGAACTTAAAAAATTTGTTATTTTTTATTGTTCATGGAGTTGATTTATCGAGCATCTCTACCTGTAGTGCTTTATCTGGAACAAATGGGGGCGATTTGCGTTAGAATAAACGTGAATTACATTTACACATTTACATGTAAGTTTAATTATATTTACATTTACGTTTAATTTCATTTATTCTGCTATACATTTACGTTTAATTTCATTTATTCTGCTATACATTTACGTTAAATTTCATTTATTCTGCTTTACATTTACGTTTAATTTCATTTATTCTGCTTTACATTTACGTTTAATTTCATTTATTCTACTTTACATTTACGTTTAATTTCATTTATTCTGGTTTACATTTACGTTGAAAATAAACCAGTTCCGCTGCTGCAGGACGAAGGGAATCTTACCTACTCTTCATGAAGTTATGTTTGCAAAGCAACCTTGATTTTGTCCTAACTTTTATACCGCAATAAAATAGATACTACAGGCATCATTAAACTCGTCTTGAAACGTATTTAGATATTTTGTTGAATGCCTTTCCCACTTTTCAGTGATTTTTACCTATTGCAATAAATTTATATAGTTCTCCAAGGCTATCCTTATCAACTTATGACTATTTCCCATTCATTGAATTGATCTAGTATTACTATATACTTCAGTCGCGTAGGGACACCCTTAATATCACATAATATTCCCCTTGAATTTTTTAACAAAAATGAACACTTGACAAGTTAGTCATAAATTAAGAGTGTAATTTTTAACCAATTTTAGCGTGTGACGAGTTCAAGACCTGACGCAAGTGTTACATTTGTTTTATTATTAGGTTGTTACAAAAATAATGGCCACTCGAAGGTCTGGAAGACTTCTGAAATCCGCCATTATTTTTGTAACAACCTAATACTTCGCTCTTCAAGAAGTACGCTAATATAAATCGGCCAACAACAAAACTTGGATGCTTAAGTTGCTTGGGGTTCCCCTAACTTATTATGGCAGCATCAGGCATACTTTCAGTAGGATGTTGGGTATTCAGTATTGTACTTCATGTACGTAGACCTACAGGGTGTCCATAAAGTTTCTTATAAGTCTTTCATAAAGTCTCAACTGCACCTCTTTAACAAACGTGAGCCCTGAAACACACAAATGCCAAATGTGGTTAAAAACTTCAATAAACACTAAATACAATAGAACAAATCTAAATAAAATATCTTATCAATTGCATTTGTAATAAATTTTTGAAATGGTAAAGAGACGTTATGAAGGCCCTGTATTTCTTTTTTTTTAACTCTATGTACTTTTTTGAGGTTTTCCATACAACAAACTTCTTGTTCGCCAGTATCTAACTAAACCGTATGTATTTACCTCAATCTTGAAATTTGTATGTGTTTGAAATGTTCGTTTTGAGTGTTTATACTCTAAGAACGGAAGTCATACTCAAGTAATTTTTCTTCCTCTCTTACTTAAAACATTTTACAGTAAAAACACACTTGGAATACCTAACATTACTAGCGTAATCCTGCATAAAACATTTTTACATGAACAAATGCCCTTGTGACTCCTTGCTGTACTAATTTTCTTTACATACAGAGTCAGGCAAAATGATCTGACACATTTAACCTACAAATTAAACCTACAAATGTGTCACATAATTTTTCCTGAACCTGTAGAACATTTAACACTAACACCTTGTGTTTGGGATACCCAACTGTACTAAAGTCTTAACACGTTGAGTGCGATTGTCTAGCCGGTGCAAATCTTTACTTTGTACACACAGTCACTAGAAAGCTTTGAAAAAATTACAGAACCTAACCTGAGTGACCCACCGGTGGGTCGTATCGCACTTAACGTGTTAAACTAAGCTTATACTTTCAGCATGACATTAATTTGTATTGCGCAACTGCACGTGATTTGTTATTGCACCACTAAACGTCTGAATAAACGATGTCATCACTCGGTACAGAACACAGTTCTACAGGGTGTCCATAAAGTCTCTTAACCGTTAAAAATTTTTATTACGAATGCAATTCAGGATACTTTATTCAGATTTGTTTTATTGTATTCAGTGTTTATTAAAGTTTTTAATCATATTTTGTATTTGTGTGTTTCAGGGATCCTGTTTGTGAAAGAGATGCTGTTGAGACTTTATGAGAGACTTTTATAAGAGACTTTATGGACACTATAGAATAGAATAAGGCATTAGAAACAAGAAATTTCCGTCCAATAGTGGACTTCCAATATTGTATAGGAAGTCCACTAGGAAACTTGTACAAGTCTACAGGACTTAGACGGTATAGTGCGGTACAGTACACACAGTACTGTGGTACAGTACACACAGTACTGTGGTACAGTACACACAGTACTGTGGTACAGTACACACAGTACACACAGTACTGTGGTACAGTACACACAGTACTGTGGTACAGTACACACAGTACTGTGGTACAGTACACACAGTACTGTGGTACAGTACACACAGTACTGTGTGTACAGAACGTTCGTAACACACTAAACCGTCCTAGTCCTGTAAACTCGTGAAAGTTTCCGTGTAAACTTCCAATAGATTTACTGCCTTACACAACAGAACGTTCTCAGGGAAATGCACGGCCTGTTCGATAAGGTGATCATATTAACCTGTTAAGCGTTATTTACATCATATGATGTTTGTACGAGTTGCATTCTACCGACAACTTACACCATATGATGTAGATGCACGACGGTAATACAGCGGCGATAACATCATATTATGTTATAATGTTAATTAGTTCAATTAGCGTTGATATTACTGTCATATTACAATTGTAACTTGACAATAATATCATTATTTTCGAAAAAGCAGTGACCGTTAACAGGTTAACACTTTATTTCTTACCGAGGCCAGAAGTCCAGACACGTAGCGGAAATTTTCTAATAGGGAATGTGACTAGAGAAGAAAAGCAGTTTATTTTTAATCAAGCTAATGCGTAATATTAGATGGTACGGAATTAGGTTTCAAAGATGAACAAAATATTTGTGAGGAAGTTTTTCATATTTACGGTAGAAAGTTGTGGTGAGGCTTTGGTGGTTCGTAAAGGGTGAATGAATAGTCCTTTTCATTTTTATTGTGATCTATATTATTGGGATTATTATTATTATTATTATTATTTTATCCCTGGTTTAACCAAGTTGTTCAGTCTATGAATAATTTGAACACAGAGAACGTATTTATAGCGAACAATAATTTCTAAAGACGCTTCTTCATTATCAACGTTAATTTAATCTTTTAATGTAGTTTACTAATAATTCAGATATATTTCAGACTTTATTATGGTTCTAATATCATAAATATTACAATGTTAATTATGGGATAAAGTGATTTCGATCAATTTCTGGAACGTTTCTGCATGAAAGTTCATGCATTTATCCAGTCATTAATCCAATCACCAATGAATTAACCAATCATTTATTCAATCACCAATGAATTAACCAATCATTTATTCAATCACCAATGAATTTATCCAATCATTTATTCAATCACCAATGAATTTAACCAATCATTTATTCAATCACCAATGAATTTAACCAATCATTTATTCAATCACCAATGAATTTATCCAATCATTAGTCCCATCACCAATGAATTTATTAAATTGATTCATGCAGAAAGAAAATAGGAGACAAAGAATCTTTATTCCAAATAAGGTGTACATTAGGTTTTCAATTTTAAATGCTATTATCTTATGTCCAGTGTCATGCATCTAGCAACAGCACTTGTCAGTCTAGTTTTGTGACGTGATGGGGGGACTTGTATTGATTACCTGGAAGTTTGAGGAAATATTTGTCAGTTGTTCTGTCCCCTGCGTCACAAGCAGGAGAAAAATCAGAGTCCTGTATCGAGACTCGAACCAGTGACCTGTCAATTTGCTTAACTCTCTGAGGCACAAGGGTTAAGGGTAAAAAAGGAGTAAATGTATCTAAATTGATGGGTTACTTAGTATCTTACCCTGCCGTAAAGGGTTAATTCGTTACTGCCCAGCGTGCAGAATTCCGTACCCTAAAATTTGTCATTTTTTCATTTAATATGACGTAAGGGAATCAACAGGTCATGTGTCTGATCAAAAGCTGATTGGTTATCGAGAAAATAATTTGGGCAGTAAAGGGATAAAGAGGTTATGTGCTTGATAAGAAAATTGTAGGTCATTTAGAAAATAATTTGGGAAGTGTTAAGTATCATAAGGTGGGAAAAAGCTGACATAAAGTGGGGAAAGAAAGCTGATGGAGCTGCAACCTACCATACCTTCAGGGAGAATAAAACTTCTGGCTTTTGATTCGCTTAACAAGCTTTGTAACTTCTGATCTATTGAGGTTTTCAGATTAATGATAGCGGACATTACATTAATGTAGATTAGTTTAATTTTATTCATGCAATAGTCTAATTAATGGATTTCCTAAGTTTTGCAGCGAAGCTTGGTCATGTAGGTACGTAGTAAAATTATCAAGCGATAATTCAACTTCAAATATACTATTTAAACAGTCAAAAAATAAGATAATTCATTTAATATCGTAAGTCCAACCGAAAAAAATTTCCCTGCATAAAATACAGTATTTCACTTGACGTTCATACATGGAATTTCAACATAGATACTAGAATACAGTTACTAATCTCGATTTCAAACATGGATTGCATCTCTATTTCAAACATGGATAGCATCTCTATTTCAAACATGGATAGCATCTCGATTTCAAACATGGATGGCATCTCTATTCAAACTTGGTTAACTGCACCTAAAGCCCCGTTTTTGATCTAATGATTTTTTAAACATATATTTCAATTGAATGTATATCTTTAATGATATTTTAATTTACTGAACTTCTATCGTCCACAGCCTCACGCTCTTGCGTCATCCTGTTTGGTTGGATTTCAGCATGGCCACTTTAACTTAGTAAGGAAATGTTTAAAAATACGCATGACTGTTATTTTGTTCTAAAGAAACATTACATTGACCAAGATTTTGCGTGACAGGTAGAAAGTATCTATTGCTTCTTTGTTCGATTCATTGTAAATAATGGACGGTAGGTAAATCATGCGCTCTTAGAAAATCGTTTATTATCAATGTATTTGTAGTTTTAATTATACTTCTGCCACTGATACATATTTTATTCAGTTGAAAAAATTTTACTTCTTTGTTACGTAATATGCGAATTTATTGTCAGAAAAGAATAGAATAAGGCAATAGAAACAAGCCTTTTGGCCCATTCGTGTCGGTATTCACAATTATGGTATCAAATATAGTACCCAAGCTTCTACTTTGTATTGTGTGAACTGAATTCGCATTTAGAATAGCTGAGAAACTCGTTAAATATTTCATACACTAAGAGGTTTTAGATATGATGCAACTTTTTACACTAGTGGGTAGACTTCTCCATGACTTTCCGGAAATTTCTCGTGTGGTAATGCGTAAAACTTCTAAAAGCATGAAAGCTCAATACAGGAGCAATCAATCTTCTCAGACTTTAAAGATGCTCGAAAAATCAAACAAAATGCCCCCTCTACGTATAATTTTCGGTAAATTTACAAACATTGAAGAGACCACGAATTTTGTTGTGCAGTTTCAGGAAGACACAAACGTCACCAATGATGACGACACACGTGTAACGTATTGCTTAAAATCTTCAAGACTGAATTGAGCTATGCTTTTCTATATTTTTAGAGACATTGGGTCCTTTTAGGTACACTGAAAAATATTTCCTAGTCTTCTATTGCCGATGCGCATAAAAATTAAGAAAATAAATTGAAGAATTTGAATCTGTCGATGTGGCACACCAGCCTTCACTGATTTGGCACCCAGTTGCACAGAACGTTCTGTGTCCGTGGTATACGTACATATGAACGCAAGAATAACTAACGTAACTCGTCAGTCTGAAGACTGAAGTGGAGTCAGGACTACGGAGCTTGACGTCGTGTGAGGGTGTGTGAAGCTTCGTCCATGATTTTCCTGAATTTCCGTAGTTTCAAGCCTTCCGACATGAAATTATTCTGGTGTACAGTGACTCTGAAAGAAAATTGTGCTCCTTGTAAACCCTGCTGTTGTTTGAATTGAAGGTGTGTTATGTTCCTATATTGTCTTGACTTTGTTTGATGACGTTCATCCTTTTCCCAACTTGAAAAGGCATATCCTGTTCACCTGATCGCGCATTAGTCTTTCACTTATTAATATTTCTTATAATTAACCATTAGACGTGTATGGAGTTGGATGATAAATTGCGTTGTATCACTTCATAATTTTTTGTCGATAGTTTTGGAATTGAACGAAGCAATTGACCTTGAACGTTTGATGCAAGTTTCTCATGTTCATTGGTAGGGTCTACAAATAGACGTCTCTAACCAACTGGTCTGATTTGAAAAAAATACCATATTTCCTGTACGTAATGGCTTTTGATGCTAGCATTTACGACAGTCGTATATGTGAGGCAATGCAAGTTGCTTTACGACAGTCGTATATGTGAGGCAATGTAAGTTGCTTTACGACAGTCGTATATGTGAGGCAATACGAGGTGCTTTACGACAGTCGTAGATGTGAGCCAATATAAGTTGCTTTACGACAGTCGTAGATGTGAGCCAATATAAGTTGCTTTACGACAGTCGTAGATGTGAGGCAATATAAGTTGCTCTACGACATTCATATATGTGAGGCAATATGAAGTGCCTTACTAGATTCATATATGCGAGGCAATATGAGTGGATTTACTATATTCATGTGTGTGGGTCAGTATAAGTTGCTCTACCATATTATTTTGCGAGGCAATGCCAGTTAAAATTGCGTCATCATTGTTCAAGCAAGATGCGCTGTGCTGATGCTATAATTGTATGCATGTCATCAGTACATGAAACTCGCAAGCAGATAATAGAGCATGCTGTGTGTGTGTGTGGTGTTTGCCAAATTGGTTTTTGTGATTGAATAGAAGTTGTATTTTATTTTGAAGAAAGTTCTTTGTGTGGGAAATGAAGTCAGCAATTGTATTATGTAGTCTATATAATTATTACCATATATAATTGTGAAGAAGTACTTGAGTGTACATATTAGTTATAATAACTTCTAAAACCTTTTTAAAAAAAATTGATTGATTTCCTAATGGGCTCCTCTTAACAATTGACCTGAAAGGCATTTCATTTCAACAGAACAAGAATTTATGAAAACTGCTTGAGTAAATCAGTGTAGCATTATAGTATGTAACTATGACTAATGCATTAAATTAATGTTCAGTCAGCCCTGGGTTTGTCAATCAAATTTGAAAGCTTAAGGATAGTGGGTTTGGTCCAATCATTTTGCCTGGAATCTCAGCAATTTTAAAATAAGGTAAATGAGGTGATTAATTTCAGCTCGGATGTAATTGATTTGTTCTTCAAAACAGGGTTGGGCAAAATGATCTGACACATTTGTAGGTTAAATGTGTCGATCATTTTGCGTGACCCTGTATATGCTAGGATTTTCAGCATACACAACAGCAGACCAAATGACCTGGGAGCTTCAAAATGATTTTTTTTACTAGTTAAGTCTTGTATTCTTTTTTCTCATTTTCAGAAAAGGAACACAGCTATACTGTGTGATGTAATAGAATATAAATAGATTTGCTGCTAAAAATATCACCATAGACTTATGGTGCATGTTTGTGATTTCATTTTTTCAAAATTTGTGTACTAACAATTTTTTCTTTTTTCAGATATCTGTGGGTTTCCATTGAGAACTTCAGAGCTCTCCACTGCCAACTCTTCTGCTCAATAAGAAATTCTAGTCTCCTGAGTTTTTCAAGAAGCTTTGTCAAGGTGTATATGAAAATTTATTCTTCATAAATATAGAAATCTGTGTAGTGAAAGGATTATTTTGCTATAAAATTTC
>VCRD01001968.1:26533-47054 GCA_006783055.1 Trinorchestia longiramus
GGTGATACCAATCAGTATAAATCCCTGGTGATTTCAATTTCAATTGCTTTTGCTTGTATAGAAGATTTCTATCAAGCTTTCATTGCGACTGAATCTCAATTATTTCTTTCATTGAACTATCAAGTATAGAGTTTTTCTGTCTTAGTTCTTTGATTCTTTTTTAATTACCTAAATAATAATTTAAATATAATACCATAATTCTAGTATAAAAATTGAGCATTGCATTTGAATACTGAGCAACCTATATTAGTTTGAAATTTTCATTTACTGAGTATTTGAAAATTTACTAACTGAATTAGACTTGCCTCACCTTTTTTGTTCATATTGTCCTCTGAACATTAAAAGTGCATTTAAGTACTTGTGTGAAATTAAACTTTAATTTTCAAGTATTAAAATAACTACACGTGAAATTAAATTATTTCGCTGGCCGTTGACAAAAAAATGGTGGCTCCTCTCATCATGAACCGACCAACTCGCGTGTTTGCCCGTCTCACTTTCACGGGTGAGAACAAAGCTTGTGCCCCTGCGTGCTGTGATCTCTCGCGAGTTGCGTCCATTGTACCAGCCAATCCACTGCCTTCAAACCTCGGGGGCGCGATGGCCGGTGAAGCTAGACCCAGCATGCAGTGCATGAGTAAGGATGAGAAGCTTTCTGTGTTGTGTAATAACAATCAGGCCATCTCAGTTCTGAATAATTCTACTGGCGCAAAGCTAGATCAAGCCCAAACGATCACTAATTCTGGTAGTGTTTCCCCTGTAATGGGACACTCGAATGATCGGCATGGGAGGAAGCGAGCTCATGAGTCACTTAATGATACGGAACTGAAGTCAAAACCAGTTAAGATAGGGCGACCTGACGCAGAACCTGGCGTTTCGAAACATTCTGCTCTTTCTGGCGAACATCGTGGGCAAAAGGAGATGCATCATATTGATGCTCTCCGTTCGGAAAACGAAGTTCTCAAGCAGCAGAACAAGATACTTGTTCAGAAAATCTTAGCCTTCCAACGCATATTGCGTTCTGAGACCAATTTTGAGCATGCAAGGCAAAAAGTTACAGCACTGGAATCCTCAAAGAACCGGGCTTCGTATGTAGAGGGTTAGTGAACCAAAACATGCATCTTGCAGTGCAGTGGTGATGCATGAATCAGCATTATTACTTCTATGTTACGGTATTTCCAATTCTCATCGTTTGAATAAGTGGTAATTTTTATTCAAACGTGAGCTGGGGTACACATCAATACTGCCTAAAAACTATTTTGTGAGATTTTAAACGGTGCTTTTTTTTATGTTCGGCTGAGGCAATTCCCTGATTGTTTTTGTCTTGTAATAAACTTTTTTCTCATTTTAAATTAAGAAAAACGAAAAATACGATAGATTTGTCAAAATCTTCCGATTAAGTTCTATTGATTTATTTACGATTTCATAGTTTTTGTTAGTAGCAGTTGAATAGCTTAGTTCCCAGTATGTAATGGAAAGTTATTCTAAAGTAATTTTATTTTGCTTTAAAAACCATACCTGTTATATCAATATCTGAAAATCGAAATTTTATTGATTTTTTTTTTAACAATGATCGTTGTCGTTTTGTTAGGAACCGTTCTTTATGCTTTGCCAAATTTTTCGTTCATGTATCTCATTCTACTTGTGTGCGTTTCTGAAGTATACTGTGCGAAGAACACAAGAGTTTCAGAGACTACATTATTGTAGGCGAATGCACATCTTTTTTGAAAATTTCTTTACTCTGGTCAAATTCCTATGCTAATTTAGTGTCGAATTGGAAATCATTCCAACATTTGGATGTATTGCGAAGTTAGATTTATCAAATCACCAGTTGACTTCTCATAACACCCGTCTTTGATTAGTGAAAGTTTTAACCTTGATTGTCCATAGTTCGAACCGCCTGTATTAATTGTGGTGTACCTTAGTTCCAGTTTCTGAACACCATGTTTGGCTCGTATTTTAGGCATTAATAAAATCGCTATATTTTTCAGAACGCGTTCGACTTGTCCTTGTTAAACCAGTTATTTTGCCATGCATCATCTCTGTGGAGCGTGCACACTTGTTCTTTCATAATGGCAAAACTACCAACGTGGAGACAGAGAAACTTTTCTCTGTTATAGTTTGTTGTTCTAGAAACGATGTAGATTGCCGGTCATGTAGAATCGCCGCCATGTTGTTTGAGGAAAAAATGTGTAGAAGAACTGTCGCAAATTTGTTCGTGTAGATTGAAACTGTAAATATTATCATTTTTTTATTTCGTGCTAGAGACGCAGTTGCGTAGAACAGGTGGGTTCAGGCGTTGGTGAATTATCTTCAACTTTAAAATTCACATTAGGGTTGGTCATCTATGATGTATTGGTGTAGGTCCAAACTTCAAGTATCAACCATAATTTTCCTGCCGTTTCTAGCCTATTGCATTTTTAGTATGACGTTAGTCCAATTCAATACCATTGTTTTTGTGTAATTGAGTTTAAAACAATGTTCATGAACAGTTGTTTAGAGAAGCCTTTGAAAATTCTTTTCTTGATGTATGTGCTCTTCTACATTTGGCTTCAGATTTTTTTCAATGGAAGTTTTTCTATTCCGTTTTGGAATGAATACTGTCTAAATTGTTCGAGTTCGTAAAATTAGTAGTAATGCTTATGTTAATAAAAACCAACCTTTAAGCCCATGTAACTTCATTTTCCTGTGAAGGAAGAGGTGCTTCTACCAAATATCGTAATGTCTATCATATAATGTTCTTTTGATATTGAATGACTTAGAGTGGCCCTCGAGGAATTGGTTTTGGCGACTCTGGCTCACAGGAGGAAAGCTCTGGGAAGCCACCCTGTTGTATGTGTATGTATTAAAGGGAATTGAAAGCCGTCACAAAGGCCTCAGTCAAACGCTGGCCCTCAAATCTAAGTCCAAATTTTTTTACTTAGATTGCTTACCAGCACGTGTCTTCTTGCCTAATTTTGTAGGAGATTTTAGAAAGCGAAGGGAGTTAACAAATGACATATTTGTTCGAATATAGTACTCCTGTACCGGAATAACTCCTATGCCATTCTTTATTTTTTTCCTCAATTACGGCTATCGTAGCCTCGTTTAATTGATGTAAAGTGAATTAACATGTTTGCTGTAGTTATTGACGATTTATAGATTTGTTCAAGGGTGACTTGAGCTACATTCATTTATACAGTAAAGTCTTCTAATTTGTGCGTTTTCTATTTGACACGTAAAGCTTTGGCTTACGTGAAATGTTTGTTGGTTTACGTGGAATGTTTTACTTATTGCACTGGTCAAGTGTGATGCAATAGTTTTCAGATGATATTCACACAGGGCTTTTCAGCCCCAGTGAGTTTCTATTTTATTACAATTTAGTCAGATAGCACTTGCGAAGAACAAAGTCATTAGTTACTCTAATGCAAAGTGCTTTGTGAAGTAACAAACAAATTAACATTAAAGTAAATGTTTCAGACGAATTTGATCGTAAAAAACTATTAATAAAAAGGGTTAGAAGGAACACTCAATGTGAATCCACAGTACAACACATTAAGAAAAAACGATTTTTGCCACATAATTTTGGCTACTATTAACTATCGTTATAAATTTTCGTTTACGGTACTCAAGTTAAATATCTATTCTTAGGTATCACTGCTAATAATAGCAAAAAATCACGAACTGTGTACAATGTGTGTTCAATATCATTTTTCTCATTTCTTATCACTTTATTCCCACCCGGATGTGATGAGTCTCCAAACCTAACTTGCCTCATATCGCCTCTCAATTTGACAATTCTGAATAAACAATGTAAGAAATAATGTAATTACTTGAGGAAAAATTTATAATTACTCTAAGTTGGTCCTGAGTGGTAAGATAAAAATTTATATTCATTCGAAATATTTTGCACCTGGGAGCGTTTTCTTCCCGTTGTTGTACTTTGGTCGCACAGTTACTAATAAGAAGAGTTGCTTCATCTTGCAAGTAATTAATATTCAACTGAGTTGTTATCTTGAGTACCTAGCTGTTCTTGTATTACATATTCATTTAAACGAGGTGCTTCTGGCACAGGTGAGATAAGTAAAAAAGTTCAACTTGATCATCGAGCGAACGTTGTCCAAATGACGGAAAATAAAAGCTGTGTTTGCGAACTCCGACTCCGAACCTTATTTATATTTTTCTTTTGAAACCAGAAAGTGTCCGAGCCCCTGGCAGCTAAATGTACTCCAAGCATTGAGAATAATGATAATTAACGGATGGAGGATTTGCAGATAGGTTGTACTTTTTGATGTCTATAGACAGGGAAATATTAAGGACAATAACCAGTATATTCGTCTTGCGCAACCAAAGAGGCTGAAGTAAATTGATTGACCTATGAGTAATGGTAGAGTGAGACGTTAATTTTCGTGAAACGTACTCTAGGTGTAAAATTGTGTAATAATGTATTGAAACTATATGCTGAAGCGTGTCGTGTAGTCAATGTATACTTTTCTACTTGTGGTAAAATTTATTTACATGTTCTTTTACCCTAAGCATTGTTCTCTGAAGTATGTGTGTTTTTAATTTTGAAATAAGTATCAAGTAAATCAATCTGGGTCACAATTATATTATCACTATGATAAAATGATTATTCCTGTATGGGCTTTGTCACTTGGACTGTCTTACCAGCTATGTTAATTATTTCTGGTGGAATTTAATTTTACTTTTTATGTTATATATAATATTCAAAAGCAAATTTGATGATTATTTAAAAAAGCATAGAGACTGTTATGATTCTGAGGTTTTATTTTCACATAATTAGGAAATTTAATTTTTCAGTTGACTGATGGATAGATACCAAGTTCTATCCCAATTTTCATAGGGTATGTATAGTATTACTCAGTATTTATTTTTCTTAATCAGTGTAACATTTATTTAATGAAAAGTTTGTCAAATACTGAACCACTGTTGGAATTAAAAACTCAATAGTGATGAGGTAATGGATCCATTGTAATGTATTGTTTAGTAAAGAAGACCTGACAAATGCATGTGTACACAAATTCCTAATTTATGAAATCTGTTTCTATAATTTGTTATTGTTGTTTGTATAGCTGGAAGGTAACACTAATATACTGCATCAATGATTGCAATATTTTGCTAATTGAATACAAATCTTATATATTCAAGTTGTGCCAGGGGAACTTGTACTTGGAAATAGCTGTCTTATAGCCTGATTTTTCAAATAAATGGTTGATTAAAAAGTAAGCAATTTTTCTTTAAAACCAAATTGACATGATTATTGTAATAGCTATTTAAAGTAAAACCATTCCAATCCAGTAATTCACTAGATTATCCAGTAAAACCATATAAATTTTAAAGTAAAACCATTCAAAAGCCTAAAACTTTCTATTTTTTCTCAGGTCCTTCATGGCATCTCTTCTGTTGAATGCAGCAACTCAAATTGATCACTAAGTTATTGCCTTAGCAAATTATTGAAACTTGCTAATCTAAAACCATAAGTGGAAATTCTGAAAGTATAATAAGTATAAAAGAAGTTTGTTGAAATGTCTTCACAAGTATTGGAAAGTTCTACTGATGTATGTTCTTCTGATCAGAACCTCAACTCTCCTGTTCCATTAAACTCATCCTGTGCAGCTTCTAGTTTTGTAAGTATTCACTGGATAGAAACAACTGAATAGTTAGCAAATGCATTTTACAATGTAATTGTAATGAAAGCATTGTGTGTTTCAGCATGAAATGAATGAAGTTACATTGCAAATGAATTTACATTTGTTGTGTTTATTTTATCTTGAAGGACCTGCAATTTGGGTTTAAAATCAAAAGTAATACTTGCAATGAATATGTCATTGGTTTACATTTTACTGGAATTGAGAACAGGAAAAAGAATGTTCAATTCTAAATGCAGCATAATATAATTACATAATTCATCTCAGCTTGAATTACACAGTATAATTCAAGTTTGAGTTAAGCTACAGAACTGTGACCTGAATAATTGTCAATTTGAAATTGTCATTTAGAAAATTGAATTTAAAGAATAAAACTAGCATCAGGCAGTAAATGATAGGTATTGAATGTTTGAGTTCTCAGCTAGCAGATTTGGTCATGTTAAAACTCAAAGTTCAGAGTTAGGTATAAGAAAGGAAATGAAACTGGAATTGCATATTATAAGGCTTGAGAATTGTGAAGCTGGCATCAGAATTGTGAGGCTGGCATCAGAATTGTGAGGCTGGCATCAGAATTGTGAGGCTGGCATCAGAATTGTGAGGCTGGCATCAGAATTGTGAGGCTGGCATCAGAATTGTGAGGCTGCCATTAGAATTGTGAATAATTTATCTGGTTTGCAAGACATGTCTAGAGTAATTATTCCTAACCTGGTTTAGATTTTTTGTTTGAAATGGTTATGTTCTGCCCAAGTGAAAATTTTCTTTGGAGATTGCATAATGTTTACTTCAAATTTTTTTATTGATCTGATTTTTTAGTTGGATATGTAAAGGGTATTTGGGTTAATTTAACACTTTATTTTTCTTGCTGAACTAAAATATTTATTATTTTACAGAGTCCTGCAACAATGATGGGCTACAGTACACTACAGAAATCCATTGATGACAGCTCTGCTCCTGTAGGTTTAGCAAGCAAGGAGTACAGCAAGAGCAGCAAAGATAATGAGATTGCATCTCACCTGCCCTCATCTCATGATGTCTCTTCTGTGGCATTTGCTGTTGAAGAACTGTACTCACCTCATCCACAAGATAAAGCTCATCATCTTTGTGGTGCTCAAAAACAAAAGGATATAAAAGAACTACATAGCATTGTCCCAATGGATTTATACTGCAACAGTTTAGATAACTCTGCTGTTGAGGTTGGACAGTCTGTAAACAATATTGCATTACCAAATTCTATGATGTCTTTGATGAATGCAGCATCAGCTTCTGGTATAGAATACAACCTTATTCCAAGCTTTGATTCTAGCTTACCGAACGTAAACAATATCACTCAGCTAGGTCTTTCTAATTTATTCCATCCATCTGAGACTGACAGTGAAGTTGCACTAACACTTGCTAGTTTGGGTGATCCCAAGAATGACAAGTTGGATCACTCATGTAGTTTGCATGAGACTTTTTCTTTAGCAGGAAGAGATAATTCTTCAGCTCCTGCTGACCCTAACCAAAACACCATGTCTCTAACGTCTGCCTCGACTGAACAAGGTAATTTATTGGATATATCGAATGGAAGAGGTCTTGTTGAAAAAGATTTTGCAACCACTGATCCAGGAGAAAGGAGTAATGGGGCAGATCTTCACAACATGTGTGTGCCTGATAAAGTGACTCACAATGAACCTACGCTTGTGTTAAGAAGTAGGAGAGCCCGAGGAAACAGCGCTCAACCCCAAAGGCATCACAATTTTCCAGATCCTGAACGTATTGGTCGCAGGAGACGGAAAAAAGATTCAAAGAATAAAGGCTCTTTAGATGCTAGTGTTGACCACACTGGTTTGTCATCTGTCCTGAGGAAAAGTGAAATAAATAGCACAAATTCTCAAGTAACATCTTCTATCCATATCAAAGACTCTTCACATCAGGATGCCAATAATATATTTGTGAATCAAGATCAGTTATCTGAGTCAAAGAACTCGAGAAACTTTCTGAATCCACCGGACAAGCTTTACCTTCTGGAAAAAGAATTTGTATTTTCAGAATCTCAGCTTCCTGTTCTTGAAGAGCATACCGACCAAAAGCGTCCGACTACCTTTTCTAAAAGATCATCTTGTGATGATATAGCATATCTTCAGAGAGCAAGTATAAGCCCTAGTAAATTACAAGCTCCTGGTACTAGTGGGTCTATTCATGCTGCTCAGTTGAACAATTTTACTCACTCTTCTTTTTCTACTCTACCAGATAGTAATGTAATGGCTCCCAAACTCATCACAGAACAAGCTTTGAACCAACCTGGAGATGAGATGGTGCAAAATCAGTCACAATGTTCGTCAGGGTTGTATTCTTTAGCTGAAGGTGCAAACACTGCTCAAGTTGGAGCATCTCCTGTATTGTTTTCGCCACCTTGTAATCGAAGTCTTCCTCAATCGGCCCAAGCTGCTCCTGTATGCAATTCTACTCTTAGTTCCAACTTTGTAACTCCACAGACAGTGTCTATCTCGGCAACACAATGCATCAGTCATGCCTCAAATTTGACATCAATGTCTAGTCCTGGCAAGAACTGTCATGGTTTGAATACCAGCTCTGGTGGTCCTGTCAAAATGGGGAATGATAATTTCTATGCACTTCCAACTTCAACTTTAACTTTCCAGGACCAGAATTACTTCCAGTCTTCAGGATCTATGCTGCCTATGTCTACAGGTACTCAGTCCTTATCCAATTGTACCATTTCATTCTTGCCTGTCTCTCAAGCGTCTAGCTCGTTCCCTAACCCTGTGTACCACCCGAACACATCCACTGTGCCTAGCGTGCCAGTTGCACCGCATGGATTACACAACACTTACATCAGCTGCAGCGAGCCAGCGCACCAATCGTATGACACTCCAACTTTTACCAAAAATTTCGACAAATCCAATTCCATTCCTTCTGACGGTGGAGGTGACCTTGTAAACAGCTCGGCTGAACAAAACTCTTCGGATACAGGAGGCCTATCCACAGTGCTATTGCTGCCTGTGTCTGCTGCTGCTGCTGAGAAAGAGAATCTATTGGGGCAGCTACTGAAGGCTTCAGAACATTGTGAACCTGCCTCTCTTATACCTGCTGGTGTTGTCAATGATGTCATTCCAGCTGTTGGGTATCGGTGAGTGCTGCAATAGTGTTCATTGTGTTGCTAGAGTTTGCACCAACAATGAACGCATTCATTCATGCATGAACATGTCACTTTTTGTAGGATGTTGGTCAAAATTTCCAGTGAAACAAACTGCGTTAAACATGATACATCGGAGCTAAAATTAAACTAACATGTTTTTGTGATACCTGCTGTATTACAAAAACATTTTAGACCCCGACACCCCCTAACAATTCGATCGTGATTCATACAGTGTATAAATCTACCCTTTTCAATTCAATGCTAATCATGCTCTCTTCATGCAGGATATTGGAGGTGTCCAACCTGAGCGAGATGATCCGCTCGATGCACTCGTGTTCTAGCAGCAACATCGCAGGCTCCATCGTGATACAAGAGCAAGCTTCTCTCAGGGAGGGTGCAGTGTCGCAACTCTCTGTCATTTGCACTGCATGCCAGGTGCTTTCAGTGGTGGTCTTCGTTGTGTTTTGTAGGACGACTTGACATGGAGACGAGTGCTAGGTGCTTTGAGTGGTGGTCTTTGTTGTGTTTTGTAGGACGACTTGACATGGAGACGAGTGCTAGGTGCTTTCAGTGGTGGTCTTTGTTGTGTTTTGTAGGACGACTTGACATGGAGACGAGTGCTAGGTGCTTTCAGTGGTGGTCTTTGTTGTGTTTTGTAGGACTTGACATGGAGACGTGTGTTAGGTGCTTTCAGTCGTGGTCTTTATTGTGTTTTGTAGGAAGATTCGATATATGGCTACTCCTTACTCCTTACAAATTTTGATATTTGAGTTATACACATCTGCATTGCTGAAAATAAATGTAGATGCTTATATTTCTCAATGTATTTAATTGAGTATTTGAAACTGTTCTCCCTATATTAGTAGTTTATATCTTTTTATTTATGACTGTTGAAGTATATCAAGTATTATTAGAGCTTGAGAAGTTCCAGTATTCATATTTAATCTTCTCAGTTGAACGACATTTCTTATTTTAAGTTGATGGGTGGGTATTTAGTATACCTAGTTATTATCGCTGTATCACAGCCAATCCCCGGCTTTTCTTGAAAAATTATGGTTAAAGCACTTTCAGATTCGTGGACCATTGTTGGAAGTAATGGTGATATATTTATGAAGTTATTTAGAATGTTTTTTGTGTAATTTTATATTCTCTGTCAATTTAAATTAGAGTTAAGAAATACAATACACTCCATTGTATACAACCATCGGTAAAAACGACCAATTCTGTGGGTCTAAAATGAAATACTATAGATGTTATATAATTGGTGCTTGGAAAATATAATTAATATTTTGGTAAATATGACCAAGAAAGTGAGTGTTAATTGAGAGGCAGGTGCTGCTGGTATTCAGGCTGGAACTATCACGTTATTTATTTAATTTATAGTGAGGTTTAAACTTCATTAAAGTGAGGTTTAATGTAAACATTTGTACTAAAATGAAGTTTAATGTAAACATTTATAATAAATTGAAGTTTCATGTGAACATTTGTATTAAAATTAGGTTTTATGTAAACATTTAAAAAAATCGGGTTTAGTGTAAGGAAGTCCTAGAACAAAATTTAATACAAATATTTGCTTCGAAAATAGTGTTTAATGTTAACATTTGGTTTTAGAGTGAGGCTTTGTGTAAACATTTGATTTAAAAATTGAGTTTAACGTAAAGAATCGTGTTTTAAACGGTGTTTACTGCTCAGGAAGGCACAGTGTGTGCCACAAGTAATCGCATAGCGTGTGGTGACGTGATCCCTGACACCACGTCTGTCCCTGCGTGGGACATAAACGTGAGAGTGCGGCAGCTTGTACAGGAGTTCGGGCTCTCAGAAGAACAGGTGAAGTTTTATGAGGAGTGTAATAGTGGATATAATAAGACGTGTTCCAAGACCTTTTGTACAATAATTGCGTTGTTTAGAATGTGAAACTACATACTTTCATGTCTTCTTCAACATTAATGTGGTGTGTGTACCGATCTCTCTTTGAAGGTTCAGAGAATGCTTGAGATACTGGGAATATTCTACCGTCCTTGTGATTCTCCAAGCGTTTCAACATCATCTTTCCTGTATCCGACCTCATCAATGGCTTCTGGGCACGCGGGTAGTGCAGTCACTCAGCGGCCCAATAGCAGCAGCCGCACGGCTAACCCAACAACCAATATCAGTGCACACTCGGATCAACTCGCCAATGGCAGCTGTCCACGCACGGCAAACCAAACGACCAATAGCAGTGCGCACTCTGAACGCCTGGGCAATGGTGTAGCTCTTCCTGGTGCTAGCAACGTCAAGCAAACTGAAGCTGACGCTACGATGAAAAAGAGCTTTAATAATAAAACTGTTGGGTTGAAGTTTGAGGTGAGACAAAATATACATGTTCATTTTTTTCAGTTCCACCACTACTGTCTGTAAACTATTTGGTATAGATATGGTGAGCGATGTTAAAAATGTCTTCAAGAACATGTTGTGGAATTTCTTGTAACTAGTTTTGTCGAATAAATTGGAACTCAAGATTAGGATCGACTTGGTAATGGAAAAGCTTCAATGACAAGTTTTCTGACAAGTATTTTCCAAGCCTTTATTGAATGTATTATGAAATAAACTTTTTTTAAGACTCAAATTACGAATTCTTATAAGTTTTAGTCGTGCCTGTGTACTGAAGACTGCTATTCTGGCGCTAATAGGTATTACTTAAGGTTTATTTCCTTCAGTGTTCTCCTTTAGATGCTTCTATTGCAAGATTCTAGAAATTTTGCGTGACTATTACCTTCCCGAATGCTGAAACCTTTCCCCACTGTGCACCAACTGTTTTCGACCAGTGAGAATATTGTATTACGTTACATGTTGTCATAAAAAGCATGTGTTCAGTCCCTAGAGAACCTAAGCGTGAGTGGGGGCAGCAGTACGCCCTACGTGAAGACCTGCAACACTACTGACGCAGCGGGAGCAAAGAAGCGGAAGCGAGCTAAGCAAACAACGCCTCCTCTACCTAAACCAAAGACCATCTCCTGCACTGAGTGTTCTGCCATGTTTGCTTCCGTAAGAATAATTATCAGGTGTTAAGTCTTCGCACTTAGAATAGAATAGAATAGAATAGAATAGAATAGAATGAGGCTATAGGAACGAGCCTTCGGGCCCATTCTTGGGTCGGATAATTACTTCGATAATTATTCGGTTTTTTACCCAAGTCCCATGCCGTATTTCTAGCCGCGTCAACCATGTCGGCAGCTGGATTCGAACCTGGGTCTTCCCGCTCGCAAGCAGATTCGCTCACCAGTCGACCAAGCTGGTGGTTAGTTTGTGCTGTACTATTCTGTGGTCCGTTTTGGTTTGTTGTTGTAAGCTTCCGTAAGAATAATTGTTAGGTGTTAAGTCTTCGTACTTGTCTGGTTAGTTTGTACTGTTCTGTGATCCGTTTTGGTTTGTTGTTGTAAGCTTCCATAAGAAATTTGTCAGGTGTTCTGTTTTTGTACTTGTCTGGTTAGTTTGTGCTGTTCTATGATCTGTTTTGGCTTGTTGTTGTAAGACCGTCTGAAAAAAACAAAAAGGCTACATATATTGTAGTCTCTGTACTTCATCTTCTTGAATGTGAACATATTTCTTAGACTGCATTATTTTGTATTACAATGCAGAACGATGCAGTTTCTAGACTTCATCTTCTGATACACGAGTGTTGCTTTGCAAAAATCTTTGAGTTTTTCTGGCATTTAACTTTGTAATCTATGTTTTTTTTACTCGTTCAACTTTGTGAGAACCTTGGCTTTTTTTCGATTCAATCATCAGGAAAAATTGCATTATAAACTTATTTAAAAATATGGATATATGCTGCGTTCTGTAAGATATTATTTACATAAATATATAATTGTATATATAATGGGCTAATTAGATCTTTTTCTTGTTTAGTAGTTGATTTGATGATTATCTTAATTTCAGTACGTAAGTATTGAGATTAATATACATTCTTCTGGTTAATTACAACCAGGTAATGTATGCGATAAATCTCTCCATGAATAGTTGACTTTAAGTATGATTCGACCATCTTTATAAACGAAAACTCTTAGCGCCATTTATTGCGTACTAGTAGACCACACGTGAAAATTGACGTTTATTACTGAATTTTTCGTTTGATTTGCCAGTGGACGCGGGCTTTGCGAAGGAGTTTCCCCATTGAAGGATGTGCCTTTGGTATCCACAATACAATGCTTACAATACATGTATACCCTACCGAATTTCCTCCTATCTAAATCCTTAAGAGCGCCACAGAGAGACGGACCAAGCAAGCAACAAACTGTGTATTAGCATATAGTGAAATACTGAGGTTTAATTTTCGAAAATATGCTTTATCGATAGCATAAATACTATTCTGCTTCCACCATCATTGTGCAGTAGAATTACTTGTTTTCAATCGCGTTATTTTCTTCTTGTTTATATGAGTGACATGTTTTCTTTCATTTCAGTTGAACCACCTGAAGAAGCACTCCTTGTCTCACAACTTGGCCCAACACACGTGTCCGTACTGCCACTCGTACTTCAAGAAACCCTACAACCTCAGAGAACACATTAAGAAACATCAGAGTAAGTGCTTAGTAATTTTAGGTACATTGCTGAGAGCTTGATTCAATATCCTTATCACGTTCCCTACTGCTTCACGCACATGCGCGTCCTTTCAAGCGCTAATTCCAAGTTTTAATTCCAAGCTCTAATTTCAAGCTCTAATTTTAAGCTATAATTCCAAGCTCTAATTTTAAGCTCTAATTCCAAGCTCTAATTCCAAGCTCTAATTTCAAGCGCTAATTTCAAGCGCTAATTTCAAGCGCTAATTTCAAGCGCTAATTTCAAGCACTATTTCCAAGCTTTAATTCCAAACTCTAATTTCAAGCTGTAAATTCCATGCGGCAGCGAACGTGTTAATAAGTGTCGAGTACTTGTATCCTCTGAAGAATACAGGGTGTCTCAAAAAAATGTACTCACCCTTTAACCGTTGCTAACATGCTGTCTTCTTTGTGTTGCAGGTGTGAGGTTCGAACCTTTGCGAACACGATTAAATGTGATTAAAGAATCATGTTCGCAAAGGTTCGAACCTCACACCTGCAACACAAAGAAGACAGCATGTTAGCAACAGTTAAAGGGTGAGTACATTTTTTTGAGACACCCTGTATATTCACAAAGTTACTATTTCGCAATTTTTATCTTTGTTTTGGAGAACAGACCTCACCTGTTTAAAAAAATGTCTGAATAATAATTACTGCTGCTGGAGCTAAAATGTTCACAAGCATGACTTTTAATTCGTAGGAACGAGTTCAACTTTGATCAATTATTATAGATCAATTGGTCCGCTATGTATTAGCCGAACTTAAATTTCTGCAAGTACTACATTCCAATGTAACTTTAAAAGTGATGTTGGAGTTTTCGCATCTGATGTAAAGCTAGAAAATGACGAGGTTACCTTGCTGTTTCAGTGATGGGTTTTCTGCAACATAACGTGACACGTCTGTTTGGCAGAGTCTGTTTGACAGAGTCTGTTTGACAGAGTCTGTTTGACAGAGTCTGTTTGACAGAGTCTGTTTGACAGAGTCTGTTTGACAGAGTCTGTTTGACAGAGTCTGTTTGACAGAGTCTGTTTGGCAGAGTCTGTTTGGCAGAGTCTGTTTGGCAGAGTCTGTTTGACAGAGTCTGTTTGGCAGAGTCTGTTTGACAGAGTCTGTTTGACAGAGTCTGTTTGACAGAGTCTGTTTGACAAAGTCTGTCACAGACGATGCAGATACACAGATGTTGTGTATGTTGTACTAATGACATGTATGTTGTAGATTTGACATGTGTCACGTTGTTGCAAAAACCTTATTGAAAATTCTTCACAGAGGAAAAACTACAAAACTACTTCTGAGTGTTCACACTTAACATCAGGCTCACAATGGAAGTAGGATTATATTACGACTAAATTTCTTAGAAATACACGGTAATACTTCGTGTATAAACATCCCTAATAATACGTGACTGATTTATGAACTTTTTCTTGTTCAGATGTGAAGTACAAGTGCAACATCTGCGACAGAGAGTTTACTGATCGCAGTTCTCTGATAGTTCATCATAAGTCGTCACACGAAAGGAAGTAAGTAAACGTTTCGAATTTCAGTTTGTTTGCGTTCTGTTTCTTCTTGATTGAGGCAAAGTGAATGCAGTTCATTTGAGGATTTTTTTTTACTATTTTGATCGTCATCAATGGTACATTTCAGGTAATAATGATGACAGGAAATAGAAAAAAAGCATGACATGTAGTTTAGGACATTAGGCCATGATCAGAGTAGGAATGTTTGGTAGCTTCTTTGGCAATACCTGAGGACTAAAATCGCAGCATTCCCTAATATGGAAATGCCTAATACCTAAATTGGTAGAAGTAAGGACGACTTCTAAGACTTGTTTTCATTTGACAGTATCCTATGCAGAGTAGACGTAATGAATGGTAAATTGTTTAATTTAAACGAGCTGATTGAACCTGGGATGTGAACTGAATAGATTTTACGAATTTATTACACCTACAGTGTAATAGTATTAATTACTACTTGTCTCTCACCCTGTAACTTAGTCAAATTTTTTAACTGAGGGATAGTAAGAAATAATTGCTTTTAATAATTACAAAGATAATTCGGTGTAATTTTAATGAATTTAACGATATTGTAGGGACATGACATTTTGTAGCATCCATAGTTATATTACGGCATTATGTAGATTACATAAATACAGTGCCTAAAGATACGACATTTCAGAATACAGCCGTTTGTATTGCATTGTGTAATTACAACATCATTTCGACATCTTACATTAATATTTACTAGTAGGACCCGTGGAAATTCCACGGGATGAGAAATATATTTAATCAACAAATATGTTTTGATAAAACTGCCTGTAGAGTGTCATTCTATCGCGAGCAGCTTCCAATGTTGGCTCCATTGCGTAGTTCTAAGGCTATGATCGGCGCAAGTATTACTTAAACATGAAGAAAAGTCACTGATACTATCAAGACTTATGACAGATTTGTATGTATGATACGGATCTCTGATTAAATATATGTTTTAACAATTAGGAGAAGTTCATATAAAATGTCAAACATGTCAATGCACGTAAAGGCCATCTTTTAATGTTACACTACGGAATTCGGTAGCTATGATACTGCAAACTCAACGAAAGCGTAACGTACTAACTAACTAAAGAAGGAACAAGCAGAATTATAATAAGATTTCACTACGTCGCTTCATTTTACCCGTCCAGAAAAAAAATCATACGGGAATTACGTGTATATCTCATCACAGTCTTTCTCCCTGTCATGCGTTCTACGTTTGTTAAATCATTGGAAGTTTTTAGTGCGTCTTGGTGATACCGCTACACATTTGCATTTGTAGTGTGCCTTTTATTAGGATGTAGTCTTCACTGGAGCAGTGAGAAACTTCTACCTGAAATTGTGGATTGAATAACGAATAGTTTGTTGATGTTAATAACGCAGCGCTGATATTGAGTGTGGCTCAGTGCTGCGATAAGTAAAAAGAGTAGGGCCAGGATACTTCACGATTTTATCCTGGAACTATTTCTTTTACATTTCATTTGCTTTCCTGACTTACAGCTGTTGAGGAAAAATATAGAAACGCAATTATCACTAACGCAGTAGGAGCGCCTCAAGGATAGAAGTACTGGGATCTTAGCCAAGCTGTAATTCTGTTTAATGACTGCTGCATATTCTCAACCTCTTCGTTTTGTGGTCACAGAAAGGAATTTCAGTGCACGGAATGCTCTCGAACATTCTACCGCCGTATCCACTTTACCGACCACATGCGCATGCACACACGAGAACGACCTTACGCCTGTGAGGTTTGCAACAAGCGTTTCATCTGGCGGGACAGCGTCAAGAAGCACATGGAGACACACATTGCAGCTGCCAAGTACAGTTGTCGCCTATGCGGTAAATGGTTCAGGTCAGTTCTCTGTACTCTTTGAAACGGGAGGTTCCAATGGCTGTAAACCTGGCTGTACATGTGTACTATGTATATTTTAGTGTGTGTGACCTCATGTACCACGTTGTCTTTATAGTGACGTTGCTGATCTTTAAATGATGTAACTACAAGCGCGATAGTTTGAATCACTGGTGTGCTAGTAAACTCATACAGGGTGTGCCATTAGTAAAGTACCTCAGCGGGTGCAGGATTGTCGGTAGCACTGCTACGCTGTCAGTATTGAAGTGCTGGAAAATAACGTAGCAGTACCACTAGCTTGGTCGACTGGTGAGCGAATCTACTTGCGAGCGGAGAGACCCGGGTTCGAATCCCGCTGCCGACATGGTTGACGCGGCTAGAAATACGGCATGGGACTTGGGTAAACAACCGAATAATTATCGAAGTAATTATCCGACCCAAGAATGGGCCAGAAGTTTCGTTCCTATAGCCTCATTCTATTCTATTCTATTCTATTCTGCTACCGACAACGCTGCATCTGCAGAGGTACCTTACTAGTGACCCACCTTGTGTTACTACCACTTAATTATTATTAAGGGAGTTAATAGTAATATTTAATTACTGCCATTACTACTACTACTTGAAACAACCTGTTGGCTAGGCGGTGTAAGAAAATTTCTGCATCAGGCTTACATTATTGAAATTCTGTCTCGTATACCTTTGAAATATTTGTAGTAGATGACTACTGTGGACTAAACTCCCTTTAGTAACAAACACCTTCAGTAATGAAGTAAAAGCGTAGAAATACGTGTTGTGAACTACCACTTCTCTAAATTTAAATAAAGTTTACAGATGTTTACAAATTCTAAACATTGGTTCAATGCATTGATATCCATTTACTACAGATGGCTGCAAGGTATCAGACAACACTTACAACAGCAACACAAGCTCAAAAAATCCGACGTGGAGGCGCAAGTGTTGAATGGCACTTCTGCACTGTTTCAAAAACACACGCAAGTTCAGCTGCTACAGTCTGCCCAAGTTAAGCAAGGCTTACCTCAGCCATCAACTGACAGTCAGTTGCCTTCTCAGAGCGGCATGACCACAGTGGGGCATGGTAGTCAAAACGGTCCGCAGACCTCAATGCTTCTACCAAATTTCAAACCGGAGAGCGTTGCTGTTGCGCCAGCTGCGGATGGTTTTCCAAAGCCTGTCTCCGTAGAACCTTTCCATACCGAGGACCAAGATGAAGTCAAGAGAGCTGTTCGATCAATTCAGCTCAGTGAAACTTACTCTAAATCAATGAGCCCCAAGAAAGTTGAACGATGCTCTTCTGCAAGTAACCCACTTGCATCCAGTTCTTCGTTTGATGGCCGAGATGCTTCCCTTGAGCTTGGCTGCAAAGGGATTTTTCTTGTTGAAAATGGCCTTCCATCGTCCGCGGGCAACGCTGAAGTCGTACAAGTTCAAACTTTACCCCAAGTACAAAATCATTTGGTCGAACAAGACAGACAATCTGAAGCTGGCTCGTCACAGTGCAATCCTCAGCCTTGTGCTCAGTCCATAAACAAATCCATGGATGCGTTCCATCACGATCCAACTTCCAGTTCGACCGTTACTGGAGAGTGGAGACCACGGTACCTTGCTTCTAGCAGCGTCTCTTTAAATGCTAACTCTTCTGTGAGTAGTAACCAGAATGCAGAGGACTATGATATGACTGCAAGTAGCTGTGAACCTAAAGATATCTCAACCACATGCAATGTTTTGTTCAATAGCGATGCTAAAGCGACAGGATCAGTAGAGCCCTCGCAAAGTGTACACGATTACATATCAGATGAATTACGTTCTTCAACCAATGCTTCGTAGAGAATAGATACGAAACTTGGACTTTTCTTACGATAATTGATTGCTCGTCGCTTTCTTTATTAATGCCAAATAGTTCTGAAAAAACCACTGCCCCAGAGGTGAGTCAAATAAGTTTGTTGTAGAATGTCGGACTTCAGAATGAGTTAAATTGCTTAGCGTTAGAAGTCTGTGAGGTTTTTGTAATCGCTATAATATCAAATGAAACAAGTATAATAATAGGCCCTAATATTTTATTTTGAGTTATATTGCTTGATCGTTTAATATGATGTGGAGACACAACTCAAGACAGGTAAAATGAGGAAATTGAAGGTGATGAAGAGTAGCATTGATACTCTTTGATAGAGTCAAGAGTTACAATAGATAACTCGCATGGTGAATGAGTTGTCTTATGGAATAGACTGCTGAGAATTGATGTAGTTCGGCGTATGGAGAGAATTGCGTCTGACAAAAAGTTATGAAGTCGTACATTTGAGGAAATGTATAGTTTAGGTGAACCCACGTACTGATGAATTATATGAGACTAGTGCTTTGTGTGAGAGATATAAATGTACTTGGTGTCCATAAAGTCTCTTATAAAAGTCTCTCATAAAGTCTCAACAGCACCTCTTTCACAAACAGGATCCCTGAAACACACAAATGCAAAATGTGATTAAAAACTTTAATAAACACTGAATACAATGGAACAAATCAGACAAAAAATATATTATGAATTGCATTTGTAATAAATTTGTGAAATGGTAAAGAGACTTTATGGACACCCTGTATTACATTGCAAAAGTGTGCCCTAGAGTTTGTGTAGAATGGAGAATACTTGACCGTTACGTAGCAGCAGAGACCTGAATTATTGCTTGGTTTACTGCATTGCCTTCCCTGTTGTAAAGTATTGTGCACCAGGGAGAGAAGTAATGCTTTTACTTGAAAGAGTAGTTACGCTTTTACTTGGAAGAGAAGTAACGCTTTTACTTGGAAGAGTAGTAACGCTTTTACTTGGAAGAGTAGTTACGCTTTTACTTGGAAGAGTAGTTACGCTTTTACTTGGAAGAGTTAAGAATGTGAGTGTTGTGCTCTGCTACAGATTGACGTCACCTCTAAAGTAATATAAAAAGAAGAACCAGCTTGAAGCTTGACATTTTAATAAGGTGTTGGTTCCTTTAATAAGGTGTTGGTTCCTTTAATAAGGTGTTGGTTCCTTTAATAAGGTGTTGGTTCCTTTAATAAGGTGTTGGTTCCTTTAATAAGGTGTTGGTTCCTTTAATAAGGTGTTGGTTCCTTTAATAAGGTGTTGGTTCCTTTAATAAGGTGTTGGTTGCTTTAATAAGGTGTTGGTTGCTTTAATAAGGTGTTGGTTGCTTTAATAAGGAGTTGGTTCATTTTTGCGTTGATTCTTCGGTTCTTTTTACGAGTGAGATTTTCCAGAAATTGACCAGTTATTCGATTACCATTTACATACATTAAGACGGCATGGGACTTGGGTAGGAGACGGCATGGGACTTGGGTAGGAGACGGCATGGGACTTGGGTAGGAGACGGCATGGGACTTGGGTAGTGGACGGCATGGGACTTGGGTAGTAGACGGCATGGGACTTGGGTAGTAGACGGCATGGGACTTGGGTAGTAGACGGCATGGGACTTGGGTAGTGGACGGCATGGGACTTGGGGGGGCAACCCAAGAATGGGCAAACTGTTCGTTTCTATTGCTTTATTTTATTCTAGCCCCGAACAATTCAAGTTTTCTGCATATTTTTATTGCATGATCTTATGCCATTGCTGTTTTTGCATATTTCTTTCTTAAATAATGACGGTAAGTCAGTGCGTAATTTACTGTACATACTAGTGATCACTATCATTCATAGCATGCAGTTGCATCCATACATTACAGTGATGTGAATTAATATTTGGTGTAGGCTTATAAAAATGAATTCTCTTATGGTATGGTTTTCTGAAGTAATG
>VCRD01001968.1:47230-62807 GCA_006783055.1 Trinorchestia longiramus
GTACTTAACTTTACTACTCAATTACCGTAGGGGGAACTCCGTGTAAAATACAAAATTACTTGGCTTGACCTGCAAATACGTTGATTTATTTAATCTTTGTTAATGTTTCAATTAATCGAATTTGCAATATTGTTTTTTTAAATTATTTAACGGTGTTATTTCAATAGACTTGTGATAGGTCTACTACTATTTGCACCATGAAGATTAAATAAGCTCCAATTTTTGAATTTGTTGCATGGAATTTTGTAGCGATGTTATTAAAGGAAACTTATTTTATCGCTGCTTCTGTAACGTGGCAATTTTAAGAGCATTATTTGAATTCAATTTCAACTCGATAATTCATTGATAAGCTTTTTACAAGTTATTACTTGGCTGTGATAATTACTAATTAAAAATTATTTTTACCATGGATTGAATTATTCCCATCGACATTTCTCGAACAGTTTCTTCTATGTAACATTTAAGCTTCAGTGATATTGTGAGTTGGGAATGAGTTTTTTCACATTTTGCAATTTTTTTCAGCAATATGAATCAATGTCGGAACATTATTTTTGAAACTTTTGTGTTCTGTTCCGGAATTTCATGATAATGGCTACCAAATGCAAATAGTTTCGCACACATTTCAAACGATTATTCTATAAAAAAACGCATTTCAATTTTGAAAATATACATACAGTTACAGTCAAGTGTTCACAAGTTCAGTGTGAGATTATGGAGCTTCCAGTGACTGTTAACCCTTTCGGTACTGACGGCATCTCTGGTAGCCGCAGTCATTTTTCGCCTATTAAGATGCAGAGCAACACGTGTGTCTGTGCAAACGCTGGTAGGGCAGTGCAAGCTACAGTTTGATCAGGACAATGCAGTGACCGTAAAACATCACAAAGCATCTTTTTTTTAAATTTGATGTTAAATATGTTGAAAAGGTTCTGATATTTGCATCATGGTACCGGAAGGGTTAAAAGAACAATTACTATTTATGAGTTTAGTGTAACCTTAGAAACTGTGTATATGCAGGTAACAAAACGGATATAAACTTTTTTCCAGTCTTATATGCATGATAAATGCTTTATTTTTTAAATTCTTAATGTTAATATATTCAAACTAATGATTATACTTCTAGCAACTCTTAGCTAGAGGTTCGTGAGAACACTTAGCATTCATCGGGACGATTGAAGGAATAGTCGGTCAATCTTTCTTGTCCCTTCTGTCACAAGCAGGAGAAAATTCGTGTGGTGCGTGGACTCGAACCACGGCCCTGACGACACAAGACACTGCTTGACCCATCGACTAGAGAGGCAGCTGTATGTCAAGGTCAACTCAGGTCTGAGGTCATTTGTAAATGTGATTTGAAAGGCTCACGTTTGAGCTGAAATATTAGAAGTGCCACTCGCATTGTGATGAATTCATTTGCAACGCTCAAGTAAAAATGCACAGCTTGAAATATTGGAAACCACGTAATACTTTGCTTGACAGTGATGCCAAATGTGTGAATACATTAATATGAAGTGGTAAATTTGAATTTAAATTGGGCACAATAAATATATTTTAGGGTTTGATATTTGACAGCTGCTAGCGTGTAAACAGACTTATGAAGTTTGCAGAGATTGAGGTTTCGGGGCGTAGGCTTACCTATGTACACATATTAAATTTGTCATTGTTTCACATTCTCATTGCAATGCATAATGTAAAATTTCAAATGTGTATTATGTAATATGAAAGCTCACTGGAAAAAGAACAAGAATATTGAACAATTATAAAGCAGGAATTCATATCGCTCCACGGACGAGCCACTTTCATACGCCCTCGTTCCGGAATTTACTGTTATTAGTACCGTTATTTAACCCCCATTCATTACGGAAACTTTAGAAAATACCTGTTGATTTCGTATTTAAAAAACACATCAACTTTGATGAACAATTTATGAATCATAAAATTAGCGTTAGAAAGTTCTTTATAACTTAAAACGAGTGGTTCATTACCTTCGAATTGCTACTTTCGAATACTTAAAATAATTATACGACTCAAATTCCAAAATTAACTTGAATTTAATGTAAAATATACCAGAAACAAATGGTAATTTGTTTGTTTTCATTTTAATTTGTATTCTTCTACTTTTGAACATTGCATCTTTTTCTTCTGCATGGGGTTCGAGTTTGTTTATGAAGAATCTCGTATGACTCTTAGTCCACTGCCATCTTTGAAGGATTGTGGACGATCCGCGGAATGTTGTCAATATGATAGTGATGTATAGGGGTTATATGGAACTGTTCGGGTAAAGTAGGAATTAGACGACAATTGAGTATGAATAACAGGCAATTGCAGCCGTTTGTAAGCAGTTCTGCTGCTATTAGGCAGGAGATCCAGAGGTTCGAATCCGTGCACCCGAGCATATATGCTATTTATGATATCATCGAGCTAATTCCTGACCCTTTATTGGCTCAACAAATTAGAGAACATGTCGTCTGTATTGAAGGTGAGAATTATTACCCTATCCTTAAAATATCTAATTTATTAACGAGTCCTGAGTAGGAAGTAATCTCCATCCAATTCTTACTTATTGAAAATATTCTTTGAGATGTACTAAATGTGTTATTTCGATGATTTATTGTAGTCATTTTGACCGAAAATTTTCACCCAATTACTGTTGTCCTTATAAATTACCTATTAATGTGCATATAACTGAAGAAAGTAGAGGTGTTTCCCAGTACTTCTTGCTGCTTCTGTTTGCCCAAATTTCTGTCTATTGCAGTCAGCTAAGACCCAATTCATAAAGGTTTTCCTGTCATCAGCATTTATATCTCATTAATTTTAGCATTATTATCAGTAGGTATTAAAGATATTTTGTATATAAGGTGTTATAGACAAATTTATATATCTGGGCTTCTAACATATGTATTTATTTTGATATCAAATTTCCATATGGCAAATTTAAGACAAGATTTTCAAGTGTCCCATCACATGTGAATGTTTAATTCCTTGCTGAAGTGAATCATGTTGCTTGCTGATTTTTTTTCATTCTTAACCACATGTGTCTGTTTTATTAAATTTCTTCAAACAACTATCTGTTGAAACTCATTGCATGTACCATTTAACTTATGACCAGCTTACCATACTACCACTTACTTTCAATAATGAGAACAGTATGGTAAACAAAAACTAATAAAAGATTGTACATGAGAAAGTACTATGTAGGTGCTTTATGTTTACAATAAAGTTTCAAAGTTATATCCTAAGGTAGTGTGTTGAAGATATTTTGAGGTTTGACTTACAACCAGATGTTTGAAAACAAACTTTATTATAATGGTAGATGTCAGGCTCAACAGTATGATGGTCAGTCTGCTGTATACCCCAGGGGCATTGTTACAGTGGCATAACTTTGTCAATTTTGTTGTTAGATTTAACAGTTAATGTATTCTAAAATTTCTAATCTATGTCTGCTAATGTGGCCATATTGAAGGAAACTATGGGAATAAATTTAAACATGTGGCTGTAATTAATTGAAGGTAGTCTTTGAAGTGTAAAATAATTGGGAGATAAATTAAAATTTGCCTGCTTCTATATGATGTGGTCTGTCTCTGTGGGATGTGGTCTGTCTCTATGGGATGGTAGGTGTGAGGGTATTTTAGCTAGTTTAACTTCAAATAGTCTAAAACTATTAAGGCAAATATCCATGAACAGTGTCACTTTGTTTAAAGACCAACATTTTTGTGACATTTTATTTTTTCATTCTCTGTGACAACGGTGAAGTAAACAAAGCAAATGTTTGCTAAACTCACTTTTTTTTAATGAAAAATCACCAAATTGCAGTTTCATGAATGTTTAACCCTAGATCACTAAACATGGCTATAGTTTGTTTGAGGCTGCTGACATCCATAGCCATGTCCAGTGCTCCAGGGTTAAAAAAATTAAACTGTTCCTTTTGGGCTTCGGTGTCAGACTTGTGTGTATTTACGGTAACTTATTGTGTCTGAGGTTGTACAGTACTTGGAAAACAATAGCAATTCAAAACTATAACTTTTTTATAAAACAAATGAAAAACTCTGTATAAAACTGAAATGAAAAACTCCTTCTAAAAATGGAATTTTTTTCATTTGAAATGATTTAAAATGTCCTGCAGTTTGGTAAATATTAATCCCATGAATACCTAAATTTTGATTTGATTTCTATCAAAGTAATTTGTTTGTTGAGATCTTCTGCATTTGGAGAAAGTTCACCATAAATGCCATAATTTATATGGGTAGCTCACAGTTATTGTTCCTGGAGATAATGAAACAAATGTTAACTTGTTCCTGCTTGTCACTTTGTATAATTTTTTTTGCAGGTAAATTATAAAGATTACCCTTTTCAAATTTATTTTATTTATACACAAACAGAATTTTCATTGAAAATTCATATGTCTAACTCTTTGCAGCAAGAGCCAACTTGTCTGATAACAAATGTAAAAAGTTAGGAAATGATTAAGGTAAAAATATTAAAAGGAGCAAGAGGATTTGAAGAAAGTACATGTAATTATTTTAATGTTGTCTGGATAAATAAACCATATTTTTCAGTTTCAAGTTTTTACTCAAGAACAGTTTTTTACTCTGACAGTTTTTACTGTCAGATGTTAGAGAGATGCAAGTCTTATATTCTTAGGGGAATTTGGATGTCTGTTTTTATCCAAACAGCTTGTTTACCAAATAATTCAAATGCAGTTCATTATGTTCATTAACCCTTTGAATCACAAAATTTAACCCTTTCGCACCACTGGGCATGTATGTCCCAGACAAGGACAAGTAGTCCTTGGTCCCAGACTAATCATGTATTTTACAAATGGGAAGCTAGGAAAATGTCAGCATGAAAGGGTTAAGGGTAAAATAGGAGTGAATGTATCGAAATTGGTAGGTTACTTAGTATCCCACCCTGCCCTAAAGGGTTAACTGATCAGTCATATAAACAGATCTGATGTGAACACTAATTTTAATCTGGGCAAAGCAAGCACTTCTGTTTGTACATTGTTATTTCATTTGATAGTTTTATTTTCATGTATCAATATAAAGGAAATAAATAATTCATATTTCTTTTCTATCAGAATTGAATTTTGGAATATTTAGGCTGAATTTTAGTATGACAATGGATCCAAGATGCAGTGTTACATGACATACAATAGAGAAGTAGCTTTGTCAAGATTAACATCTCTTTATGAATATATTTAAAGTCATTAAGATGACCATGGTTCTACACTGGTTTCTTGCCTTGACAAAACTTTCAAGTACATAACTAAAACTGAAAAACATGGCAATACTTTGTTTTTTGTTGCCTTGTATTTGATATTGCTTGGTCGACTGGTGAGCGAGTCTGCTTGCGAGCGGAAAGACCCGGGTTCGAATCCCGCTGCCGACATGGTTGACGCGGCTAGAAATACGGCATGGGACTTGGGTAAACAACCGAATAATTATCGAAGTAATTATCCGACCCAAGAATGGGCCAGAAGGTTCGTTCCTATAGCCTCATTCTGTTCTATTGGGAAACTGCAGTGGTAAAATTTTGAATGAACGTCATTAACAAACTTGTGTGGAATGGGAAAATACTGGAATGTTTATAGAAGTCTAGTCTTTGTTTTGCCGTATGAAATGTCAAATATTGGGACACAATGTGTATGTTTCAGATCAATTCTTATCAAGATAATTGATTATTTTGAATACTTGGACTGAAAGATCTTGGTAGATGGGACATCTTGTCAAATTTGGAAGTCCTATACAGGGTGTCTCAAAAAAATGTACTCACCCTTTAACCGTTGCTAACATGCTGTCTTCTTTGTGTTGCAGGTGTGAGGTTCGAACCTTTACGAACATGATTAAATGTGATTAAAGAATCATGTTCGCAAAGGTTCGAACCTCATACCTGCAACACAAAGAAGACAGCATGTTAGCAACGGTTAAAGGGTGAGTACAATTTTTTTGAGACACCCTGTAGTATTGGTCGCAATTACTCACCACCTGGTTATGCCTCAGTTGGTGCCAATTTGAAGCAAAATTTCCTAAAATAATAACATATAAAATAATTGACATGACTGAAATGTGTTATGAAGATCTGCTTGTGAATTTTGAGATCCTAGATTGTGACCAGAGATACTAAAAATATTACGTCTCAACTCTATTGCTATTTTACAAAAACTTTGAGTTTTTTTGCTATGTCAAAAAGAAAGTTTGTGCAATTTTTTTAGAATACTGATTAATTTGATGGCTTAACTATTTCCTTGATCTCACATGAGTCTATTTGTTTTATTTTATTCATTGATTACTGAATGACAGGCTTGTGACTTTTTAAATCAGATTTAGAACTCATCCCATCTCTTAATTTGTTGCTCTTAAAGCTTCATGACTGAATTACGCCCACATGTATTAAATGATAGTTGTTTAATGTTAAGTTAACTTTAATGCTCCATTTCTTGCAACTTTTTTTATATGATGAACAAATTTTCAGTTTCTAAACATTCAACACCTTCTTCTTCTTCTGCCAGGCTTGTCTAGTCGAGTAATGAGATAAATTTAAATTAGTTATTCCTGCAGTTGTTACTTTTTTAAAATAGATAACATGATGACACTAGCTGTACAATGAAATTCTTCGCTAAATGATTCATTGGCTGAAATGAAGGATCTACGTACTCCGATGTCAATCTATTAAAGTTTTCCTTGAAAAAATGTTCTAAACTTACAGAAAACGGTACATATTGTTATAGAAAGTTTTTAAATTGGGGAGTACTATGCTAAAAACGCAAAGGTATGCTTGTGTCTGGAGTTATGAGCTATCGGAAGTTTGCATAAATCACATCAGAATAATAGTATTTTTTTCAGTAAACTAGTAGCTGCGAATTATTTCTAATAGATGAGTATACGTACAGGTGTAGAAGACCTGTTTTCATGTACGCCAATTATTTTTCAATAGACTGATGAAGCTTAGTTCATTTGCGTTGAAAGTGACGTGAATATTTATAAAATACTATGTTTATTATTATAGGCTCCTAATGAATTTAATTCTAGTTTTGTTATTTTATAATGAAATACGTAATAATATTTAAAGAAGATTTACTCATTAATGCATAGATATCACCAGGAAAAAACCTTTGTAAGATTAATTTTTATTGGTAATACATGTTAAAAATGAAATAAAAGTTAAGCAATTCAGTAGTTATCAGTATTTTTGCTTACGATTAGACAAATGAGCTTTTTAATTTTGATTGAAACTAGCGTACGCCCGCAGTAATTTGCGAAAAATGATTCTTTTCAGTATTTTAAAACTGTATTTAGATTTTTTTCTGCGGATAGCATAAATTCATTCTGGCATCCTCAAATTGTTTGTACTTTTAATACCATATACTATATTAATATTCTTCAGTGCTAGGTATTAGTTATTTTTATACGTGTGAAATATTCAGAACTTTGTTATTCATAACGACTAAGTCATAATCGTAAGCTTCTCGTTGCATTCACTCTACATTTTGAACGTTGCTCTCTTTTTTTGATTTAATTCTCCGTTGTTGCGTTGTATCTTAATTACAATCTTTATAATAAAGTGCTCCATCTATGTACGGTCTCTCGCTATTTCAGTGGAACTTCTCCCAATACGCTGTACAATACGATTAATTTTTGGCGCTTTGCTCACCTATACCTATTTTGTGATCACCTGTGCCTATTTTGTGATCACCTGTGCCTATTTTGTGATTACCTGTGCCTATTTTGTGATTACCTGTGCCTATTTTGTGATTACCTATACCTATTTTGTGATCACCTATACCTATTTTGTGATCACCTATACCTATTTTGTGATCACCTATACCTATCGTATGCTTACCTATACCTATTTTGTGCTCACCTATACCTATTTTGTGCTCATCTATACCTATTTTGTGCTCATCTATACCTATTCTATGCTCATTTATACCTATTCTATGCTCATCTATACTTATCTTATGCTCATCTATACCTATTTTATGCTCATCTATACCTATTTTATGCTCATCTATACCTATTTTATGCTCATCTATACCTATTTTATGCTCATCTATACCTATTTTATGCTCATCTATACCTATTTTATGCTCATCTATACCTATTTTATGCTCATCTATACCTATTTTATGCTCACCTGTATCTATTTTATAGCTTTTCATGTTCAGAATGTTTGAGTAAGTTAGCGTCGTAACATTAGCTTTCTAGTCTTTATTTAAGACTGTATAAACGCGTTGAAAATCACTTCAACCTATCTGCTTTGTTTGATTTAAATTATTTTATTTAGGGTGCTTTTGAGATGTGAACAATTGAAAATCCAATCATTAAGTTCTTAGTTATTGTGAACAAAATAAGGGAAAAATAATGAGTTTTGTCGCTGATGAGCAGCTGCCTCAACTTTTGGGACCTTGTTTATATCAGAAGAAAATGTTGTGCATCAAAGTTCTGCCACATTTTTGTTCACTTGTGTTCAGTGTTCAGAAATTGAGTGTATCGTAACCATCGCTTCTATAGATCAGTAGATTAGTGTCCTACAGAATTAAGGTTTAAGAATCGTGTAATGAAAAATTATATTCGGTATGTATTGTATTCAAGAACCAGCATTTAGTATGTTAATTAATATATAGGGTCACACTGAAAACTGTACCCGGCGTTTGAATGTTAATAACTTGCCAACTATTTTTCTTTGCCATTTAAATGTTCGCTTTTTATTCGATGCAGGAGATTGTTTTTCTTAAAAAAATAAAATAAGGTTTTTTGTTCGATGCAGGAGATTGTTTTTTCTTAAAAAAATAAAATTAGGTTTTTTGTTCGATGCAGGAGATGGTTTATTCTTAAAAAAAATAAAATAAGGTTTTTTGTTCAATGCAGGAGATTGTTTTTTCTTAAAAAAAAAAATAAGATTTTTGTTCGATGCAGGAGATGGTTTATTCTTAAGAAAAAATGTTTTCATGAACACAAGACTCGGGTTACGGCCATCAAACACGTGCTAGGGCATCCAAAGCTCATAATAATCTCAATTTTATCACAAAATTACACGAAATCTATGATACTCCACCTTACATCAAAATACAGCTGATTATATCTGCGTCTAACTTGAAAATATTATTTTAGTGATTTGACTGAAAACAATCTGTTTATCTAACCAAACAGAAAAAAATTTAAAGCAGGTAATTAGTAAGTTATTTAGAGTTAAGTTTTGTATTTATCACGCACTTATCAAGAGTTCCTGTTAAACTTTTGCTTATTTTTATTGACTTTCAATTTGAATTAAATTTGAACAGACTCGAAGAGTTATTTATAATTGCTGCTGAAACTCAATTATTGATATACAGATTATAGCTGTCGACTGTGTTGGACTGGCCTTCAAATTATATAAAATTCTTGAGTAAAGATAATAAATCCTGCTGATTTACATGGAACAGTTCATAAACTATATATTATATGAAGTCTCATGAAGTCAACTACACGTTACTCATGAAGTCAACTACACGTTACTCATGAAGTCAACTACACGTTACTCATGAAGTCAACTACACGTTACTCATGAAGTCAACTACACGTTACTCATGAAGTCAACTACACGTTACTCATGGCATCCACTGCATATAACTCATAAGCTTCCGTTACTCGATGAGAACTTTACATTTCTTCAACATTCATTCATATATTCACCACTCACCACATTCATTCATATACTCACTTCAACATTCATTCATATATTCACTACTCGCCACATTCATTCATGTACTCACCATTCGCTCATTTTGATGCTAGAACTTGCATCAACTTTCAATACAGAGCATCGCTGCGAGAGGGACGTGTGTCAACAACGAAGAAACTGTCCAATGGTGGAGACTTTTGTGCTTGCCTGTGTAGACTTACTTTAATCTCGGTTTTATTGTTACTCGTCCTGTCAATCCCACTGATCACGTGGGTAAAGGAACGATCTGTTCACTTCTCAGAGTTCATTCCGAGAATTGAATTCTTTTGGCGAATTTTTCGATCTTTTAATGGCATCTGGAATTTGTCCAGTGCTTTAGCCTAAAATAACAGTTTTATATAGCCCGTCTAAATTGATTACGTCTATTTTAAAGGATGTTTCTTGTATTTTATTAGATTCAATTTGCTGATTTGCTTGTTTACATTTTATTAATGTGTTTTTCTTTTTGCAATGTCTACCTCATCAAATTTGTTTCACGATTTTTTCTTTGGTTGTCGAGAAGGTCTTAAATTTTGCTTCAGACTTGAACACCTTTTGTTTCGTTCTTATTCGAAATTGGCTCGTAGACCAGCGGGTATGTGGAATCACAGGGTGCCCATAAAGTCTGTTTACCATTTCAAAAATTTATTTCAAATGAAATTGACAAGATATTTTATTTAAATTTGTTCTATTGTATTCAGTTTTTATTAAAATTTTTAATCACATTTGGCATTTGTGTGTTTTGGGGATCCTGTTTGTGAAAAAGGTGCTGTTGAGACTTTATGAGAGACTTTTATAAGAGACTTTATGGACACCCTGTACCTTGTTCTGCCGGGGCACGTGCGTTATCCCGTTCGGAATTTCACGATTAAAGGAACAGCTCGTCTTACTGCCGTGGCCAACTCTAGGAGAACTGGAGTCGTCAATTGTGGTCCTCGAAACTAGACTCCTTCGAGTGCCAAAAGAAGTCTTTTGTGCAGCTTTACATTTACTGTACGTCTCGAGACTGTCTCCACCACCGTCTTAAGCTCCAGGTGTCTTCTTGTGACTAATTTTGCTTTGATCACATGCCGCATTTTGCCTCTGAATATTAGTGGCGGAGTATGGGTCTTCAGGTTGTTCTTATCAGTTTTTCATCTGACATTCTTTAGCATTTTTTTAGGTAGATGGCCGCCATCTGTTCACGTGCCATCTTCTGAGACTAGAAATTTTGGATAAAAAATATTTTGAATACAAATTTGTGCATATTTAACACGTTCCCCGCGTATTGGTACACCCATGTACCAACAGTGTTAACAGGGAATACTGCTAAAATACCCATACGGGGGGAGCGTGTTAACTTTCTATGGTAATCGTATAGTCGCAGTGGCGACGTCATTTCGGTTGGTAATGCATCTGAAAAATACGGGAAACAATTGTTGTTCATACGAGTTAATTTAATTAATTAGTTTTAGGGTTTTTTAAGTCAAGATTCAAGTTAAAACCGAAATATAAAGTCCATAGGTTGTGTTAGATGATTATTCCGTGAGAATTCGCGTTCGTTCAAATGCATAAAATATGAAAATTCATTCCCTATTATTACTTCCGTTTGAAAATGATTCACTAAGTTATTCAAATTAAAATTTTGAAGTCACAGTAATCGGCTGTGAGAAACAATTGTCAGTTTAGAAACCTGAATTACCAATTCAGGTTTCGTGACCTACAAACTGTTAGCGGATCACGTTTGCATTTTATTTCTCTTACTCGAATAATCCATACGACCGTACTTGCTGTTCGGACTGCCAGATATGTCGTACAAGCCTCAGTTTTTTCTCTCTTATGGAGGAAACGAACGTGTGATGCAACTGACTACTTGTACGAATGTCCTTTGTACTTTTTCTGCTTTTATTTCTGTTTTGATGTTCATATTTTGGGTATAAACTACCAAAAGAAACTCCGTGCTGAGCTTCGACACAGTGGTGTTTTGATGCTACGGTGTTAGTAAAACTTTTTACTTGCAAGTACTGCTTTTGATGAATTTAGCAAAATTCTGCTGAATCTCAAATAGGTATAATGTTTCGTGATTTGTGTTCGAAATGGTTTTTTTTTGTTTCTACTGTTCAGATAAATAATTTGAAATATAGGGTAAGTCTCTATCAAATAATATTTGCTCGAAATTATACCATAGCTGTTCTTGAATTGTGAAAATTTCGGATGAGTTCATCAATGGTCAATATATTGTACACATGTACGTCTTTTACTTTACGTCCATCCTTAATTATTTGAGCGTAACAATATACGTACGTACTAACAAGTACGACCTACTTCAGCCATTTTCTGTGTTCTTTCTTACTGCCGATGCAAATGTCCATGCGTTAAATTTTGGGTCTTACCTTCGATTAAAGCTTTTCTTCGGCGAAACGTTCCATCACAGATGCGCGATGTAACTGAACTACTCTCAATTTTAAAATGATCCAGCGATTCCGATCTTCTTTCACGGTGACAATACCGATCAACGCTCTGTATAGGCCGAGCGAGATTGGGGGTACCCGCATCCAGCCTAGCGCTGGCAACAATAGTGTGCAAATATTACTTCGCTACCTGCCTCTCTGTTTTCCCGCCGTGTAGCTAGGATACGTTGTCGAGGTTTGTGTCGTGCTGGGCTGCTGTGCATATAATGAAGCCGTCTGGGTCCCTAGGATATGTGGACGCGTGGCTGTCGCCTCAGAAATTCACTAGTTTTGAGCCACTAAAGCAGTGTCTCCCTCCCCCCCAGTCTTTGATGGATGCTAACGGTCGAGTTCGGTTACACATTTCTCCTTGTTTTCATGTGTACAGCTGTAAACCACTATAAAATAACACAGTTTGTTGCTTGCTTGGTCCGTCTGTCACGCTTTTAAAGATTTAGATAGGAAATTCGATAGGGTATGCTTGTATTGTAAACATTTTATTGTGTATACCAAAGGCATAACCTTCAATGTAGAAACTCCTTCGCAAAGCCTGCGTCCACTGGCAAATCAAACGAGACGATTTAGTAAAAAAATACGTGGATTTTTTTCACGTTTGGGTCTACTAGTTTTGAAATATAAATTGAAAACATTCTCAATTTTGTCTGTTAGTGGTTTCATTCTGTATTTTGTTATTCATCTATCGTTTGTAATGAATCAAATTGAGATTAATTACTAGAATTATGCAGTTGTCAGTTGTCAGAGCTAACTGTAGACAGTTCAACATTTTCACTTTTTCATATACCTGAAGCATGCACTTGGAAAAAAGTTGTAGTCTTACTTGCATTACAATAATTTTGAAGTTGTTTTTCGATTTCACGTCAAATTTTGAGTATCTATCAGAAAAAGATACATGAAATTTTTTTATAACAAGTTAACCAAAAACATTGAGCCCCACAATTCATGTTGTAACCTAAAAATTAAAACCAAGCCCTAAAACAAGAAATTACATTGTAAATTATATTATCCATTTCAACTGAAATTACTCGCCAAGTTCCATTATGGACTCTTAACATAGTTCGATCAAACGATTGGTTTACATCGTGCGGTACATCACTGGAATGCATTTATTAGTTAAATTTTTAACTGAACCTTCACGCGTTGCGCTGCTGTGACAGTCGTTGCTGTTCATTAACAATTGCAGCTTTGCGTTAGTTCTTGCTGTTCCGTTATAGGCATGTTGTGGTGTACTCGCTTGTCGGAGTAGTTACGTAGGTTTTTTAACGTGTATGTGTGCGGAGTAAACGCTATCTTATTAAAAGAGGCTTAATGATTTCCACAGGATTAGAGTTGAGTATTTCATTGTTTTGTTTTAGTTCTTAGGAGCTAAAAATACTTTTTTTTGGAAATGCGTTTAGGAATAGGAATTGGCATACTGATCAATAATATTGTAAAAATGTAAACTACCAACCAATAATATTGTAAAAATGTAAACTACCAACAAATAATATTGCAAAAATGTAAACTACTAACCAATAATATTATGAAAATGTAAAATTACTGTCTTATAATATTATGAAAACGTAAACTACTGTCTTATAATATTGTGAAAGTGTAAAATTATACCAAACTGGACACCCCGAAACAACATATAACACAGCGCCAATTGAATACATAAAAGTTTACTTTGTTACGTTTGTTTATTCATTATTTTCAATGATCTGCAATATTGGGATCCTGACACCGCTCATTAATTATGAAAAGAATTTATTTTCACTTACTTCCAGGATGCGTGCAGGAACAACGACTGTCATACACAAAGTCCTGGTCTGAAGCTTTTTAGATCACACAGAACGTCACTCACTCTTGCAGGGACGTTCGTTTTGTCTTCATGTGCTGCTTCTGACGTGAAATACAAGTTAATTAGTGTGAGGGTGCATTGTGTGGACTGGGGCCTTTAATTATGTCACAGCCTGGGCAACAATGCACTGCATTCTAGCTAAAAGTTTTCCTGGGAAACTGACGCGTTCTTGGGAACGTACTGGCGGTCCACGGTTTTTTTTATTGCAGTTCCACGTGGAATTTTGTCCTGCCGAGAAATGTTTTTCCCACAGAAAAGTTGCTGTTTTTTGTTTAAGATGTGAAACTTCTCGTACCGCGATAAAGATTTGAAATTGGTGCGCCTTCTGTGTCGAATATCATGCCTGTTTCAAACAGGTTTTTGGTTGCTCTCATAAAAAAATGTTTACCGAACAAAAATTGTCACGTTTCTCTCTGCTAATTTCTATTTTTTGAATTGCTTAATGTTATTTAAAATTGGACGATTCGTCTAAAAAAGTACTTCACACTTGCAGAAATGTGGTACAAAACTATAATTTTCTTTCATTAGTTGCTCTCTTAGCAATTCTCACCATTTACCAGTCGAGCTTTTTACTTCGGAAGAGTGATTGCATCAGAACTTGCTCGGGCTTACCATCATCATGAAAATTATTGGGCTAAAGTTTAAAGAATTGTTCTTCAGTGTACATTGAGGACGCTGCTCGTGGGACGTATGGTATTCTTGATGTTCACTAATGTATACCGGAACTGTCTCTCCTCGTCAGTTGTAAGCCTAGCTATTTCTTTCGACAAAAACAACTTGCATATGGTTGCAAGAGTCTGTTGTGGGTTTTGATTTGCTTATTTTTTGCTGCTTCTTTTTCTTTGGCGTTGGAGAGGCCGGCGTCGCGCGCAACCGACCTGATTGGCTTGGACACTTCGTCTGTTTCGTTCTTCAGATTTTCCTTTAGTTTATGTGCTTTACTGTCTCTGCTACAAAACTCAACCGAAAACGTTTGTTTAGTTCTTGTGTATGAAAATCAGTGTAACAATTTTGAGTTATAAAATATTTTCATTCATGAGTCGTAAAGTATTTCCATTCGTGAGTTGTATTTTCATCCGTGAGATGTAAAGTATTTTCATCCGTGAGTTATATAGTATTTTTCTTTTCAGGTGAGTGACAATCGATGAAGTCGCCAGACACTGAGTTGTGGTGAGTACTGAAATATTATTTCATTAGTATTCATTGTATTATTTAGCATATTATTATATGCATTTCATTTGCTTGTGTATAATGATCGATGCAGAGTTGAGTTACTCCACTAAGTTAACTGTTGCATTACATTGTGCTCAGATGATATCTATGTTGGCAGCTACTAAATCATTTATTTTATCCTTGAGTGGAACGTGGCTGCATAATTTGTTTCTATTTTTGTGATACCAGTTGGTACAGACTTATGGCTTCTGCCTGCAGTGTCTTACACCGATGTCTGCAGTGTCTGTTACAGACACATGCAGTATTTACCGTTATGACTGTATTCGAGCCATGCAGTATTTACCGTTATGACTGTATTCGAGCCATGCAGTATTTACCGTTATGACTGTATTCGAGCCATGCAGTATTTACCGTTATGACTATT
>VCRD01001968.1:64395-100673 GCA_006783055.1 Trinorchestia longiramus
GAACTTTCTACTTGTTTTAGTAGACTTGCGTGTATTTTAAAGATAAATTGTGTTCATCAGTTATGTTCTATATTATCTCTTAACTTAAGTCCTGTTCTGCTGTAAGATTTATGGTAGTCTGTATTTTATTGTAGATGATGGATGTACGTTAGTGGTATTGAGTATCAAAGAATTCCTTTCTGGGGTTTAGAATTTGTCGTTTTTAAGAATTGATAATGTATGCAATATTATTTTATTATATCATTTTTCAAATACTAATTTTGAGATCTATATTTTACTCGTCCGTGACGTAGTGCATTGAATTGTGTATATTGGGGTACAGCGGACCTCATGTACTGTACTAATGTATTAACGATAAGCTGCGACCCTGTCTATGAGCCAGGAAAATTCTACGGCAGCACATTACAATTGAAGTGAAATATTTCTTCCTATTATTTGTGTATGACGTTTGATTCAGTATAAGTGTTGAATTTTTGTAATTTTTCCTTCTAAAATGACAATCTATTTAATCTTCTCACTCCATAGCTATAGCTGCTATTAATGATCTTTTGCACAAACTGTGTAAACTTCATGTAATTTTCATCGACTTGGGAATTTTGCATTTTTCAATTTGTCCATCTTGACTTGGTCTTTAGAATCGACAAATCAAGAATTTTTCTTTAGAATTTTTTCAATGATGAATGATTCTTTAGCGCTCAGTGACAGTCGCATTGTAGACGCTTGTTAGTCGTCCACCTAGTAATCTTTCCTGTGGTGCTGCAATGCGTCCCAAAAGTTGTCCCTTCAAAATCTGGGCATTGAGTCCCCGCTTAACCGAAGGTTTTGTTCATGTTATCAGATGGGTTAGGACACAGCTCTTCAGACTGTCATCGGCAGCTGTGTACTGGAATTTCTTTGCTAATATAAGCGAGAGAGCGTGTGTTGCGAGCGACCCTGATTTCTATTATGGTTTTTGTGTTGATTATTTTAGGTGAAGGTATTTGTGTGTTTTTTTGGTTGCGATTCTTAGTAGCGATGTGTTTTTTATATGCGTCATGCTTACTGAGTTCAGAGAAACCAAGTATGTTTTAAGCAAAACTTTCCTTGAAAGTTGTTCAGTTTCATTGTTGTCTAACATCATTCTCTTACTATCCCTTAGAACACACGTGATCAATGACAATAGTTATTAAATACATTTAATCAGATAATGTACAAGTTTTGTCGTACACTTACTGATGCAAAGTCACAAGATTACAGAAGACCTAAGCTAGGAATCTCTCTCTCTTTTAGTAGCAGGGAGAGCCTGGTAAGCAAGTATAGACCTTGTGTGTGGGGCTCGTTGAAGGAATCAGTTTCTACAGAATTTCAGTGTCGGTTTGGTATACGTATTATCTTTTCAAAACCGCATTTGTATTGGCCATTATTTCGGTTTATGTGTTACCTGTGTGATGCTTTGTAATCAGACGCTGTAGCAAATACTTCAGTGGGTTATGTATGTAAGCTTAGTGTTGGTACTCGAGATGCTGAAATTAAAATTTAAAAATTACGAAGAAACTGAGCAGAACTTCTGTCTCCACTGAACGAGCTAATGTATTGAATCAACAGGTGTCAACAAAACTCTGGTAACTACCAAGTAGTGTTACTCGTTTTTCTATGTTCATAGTAACGGCTTATTATCATTACTATTCTATGTATTTGTCATGATTATGAATGTTATCATGATTTTAGTCAAATGTCTTTGTTTTTCCTAGATGTTAGTAACAACTATTAATAGCATAATGTGAAAACGTTGATATAATGATTAGGTAGAAAATAAATAATTAAACACTAGATAAAGCGTAAAAGAAATTCAGGAGTTGAAATGAAGAAGCATAATCGACTTGGTTGCTATATGTACTGGAACCCAATATTTTGATTTGTAACGTTTGCTGTTCAGTAAGTTAAGTATTCTTTTGATGTCTTCCCTGTGGGTATGTACAGCTAAGTCCTATTGACAGACACTAAGTCCGGGATCATCGTTGTGCTTTATGAGAGCCCTGTTTGTCTTCCGAAGAATAGCTCCAACTCTTTTTAGTTCATTTCTCCGGCTGGTTATTGTGTTTTCAAACGTCAGAGTTTCGTGTATTGCTTGCGTAAGGTCTTATCGAGAACATGGCTTACTAATACGCTGACAGCTGAACAGATAACACTCTTCCATGTGGACGACTTCAGTGCAGTTCTTAATATTATTCAAGGTCGAGGCTGGTCTTCGTTGTACGTTTCTGATCTTTTTTGTAATTTATATTTTTGAAATGAGTTTACGTGAATAAGTTTGTGCTTCCGAAATTAACTGCTCCTCTTTCCATGATGTTTTATTAATGTTGTCCAATTTTTGTTGTAAGAGTTTTAAAACGGAAGGTAGGTTGACAGTCAAAATGTGTTCATTTTTTGGTAGACCATATATATGTAAATATATATGTATTTACTCATTTATGGGTATATTATTCATTTATATGCATTCATTGATTCAGAGCAACTCCAGTGTTCTATTGACGTTGTATGTAAAATCGGTATTGTATTATGTTGTAGTACACGATTATGTTGAAAAAGTGAAATATGTTCACACACACGCTCATGTAAGTACCAGTATAGTACTCATTTCTATACCGAGGCTATTTACATTGTATATGAAAATGTTATTGCATTATGTTATAGTATATTATTACGTTGTTGAAAACGAAATATATATATATATAAATATAAATAAATAAATGTATAAATAGACATGTTTATTTAAGTACCAGTATAGTACTCATTTGTGTACTGAGAACAGCTCCTGTGAAAGCAGCTACAGAACTGGGACGTGCAGACCCACACGTGCTGGCATCATCATGTGACAATTTATTGCAGTTTTTCCATCGTTGTTCCTTGTTCTTTGGAGCTCTTAACTCTTGCCTCGTGTGTACGGTGACACCGAATGGCCATCCTAATGGTTTTTATTGGGTCTTGAATAACTACGACTGTGCCATGGCAATAGAGAGCTATTTACTGCATGTTGAAACGACTTCCGCGTTGTGACCCCTCTTCTGCTTAGCATCAAGCTGTCCAGTGCTAGCGTTTTCTCGTTGTAACTTATTTTGATTTTTTATACGTTGATTGAAGATTGGTTTTAGATTATTGTAAGTGACTGCGTAAACTTCAGGGGTTATCAGGTGCCTGAAAATGTTCCTGCAGTTGATTGCATTTTAATTTCAAAAAACACGACACGAACTTTTTAAGGCATTTCATAGAAAGACCCGTCGACCAAGCAAACGCAATTAAAATTCTGGGGTGGGGTTATCTGAAGATCATTCTGGTGGATGAATAATTTTGGTCACCTTGTCAGTCTGGCTGCGTCTATAATTTCAAATTGTCGACCATCCTATATTCGTGTAGCATGACTATGACTAGTTGCCTCCAGCTACTATGACGTGACATTTTTTTGCTCTTTACCTAATGCAGCGTCGTGTTTGCGTAGTTGATGTTTGATGTTTCCCGTCGTGATGTTTGCGTATTGATGTTTGATGTTTTCTATCGTGATGTTTGCGTATTGATGTTTGATGTTTCCTATCGTGATGTTTACGTAGTTGATTTTTGATGTTTCCTATCGTGATGTTTGCGTAGTTGATCATTGAGGTTTCCTATCGTGATGTTTGCGTAGTTGATCATTGATAATCTCTTCGTTATGTTCGCGTACTTGTTTCATCAATCGCTTTGTAAGGTTTACGGTGTGTGTAGTTGATGGTTGCCGTTTGTCTTCGTGATGTTTGCGTGAATACCATATATATGGTATTCACGTGCTAAATTATTTTTATGACTTTCTCTAGTTAGTGACGTGCTTATTTTCTGAACGTTAATCTCCTCCCTCGATTCTATTGCTCTACTAGTTGCCGTTTAGCACTACCAGTAACTTAAACCTGCCAACTGGAAACCCCACTGAACTTTTATAGCTGCATTCAAATTACAATAATTGAAAACCATTCTGATCAGTGTTACTTGCATGGATTGGTCTGCTGCACTAACAAGGAAATAGATTTGCATGACTTTGCTGCTACACTTACAATGCAATCTATTTGCCTGCTAGTTGCATGGATTTACCAGTTGCACTGACAATGCAATACATTTGTGTGTTAGTGGGATGGTTTTGCCTACTGCAGTCCCTGACGTGTGTGTGGTGGTTGCGACATTCAGTAGCTGCAATATGCTTGTAGGGCTGTCAGTGGCATGGCTCACAGAGCGTGGCATTGAGGTAAGTCGATCTCCCATGTGGTTGTACACTCTGCCGCGCACTCGAGCTGCTCTTCATTGCTCTATTCCCTGTGCCGTAATCATTGTTGCTCATGTCGGTAACATTAGTTGTTTTATTTCTTCATTTCGATAACATTAGTTATTGTTTTCTTGTTCATTTCGATAACATTAGTTATTGTTTTCTTGTTCATTTCGATAACATTAGTTATTGTTTTCTTGTTCATTTCGATAACATTAGTTATTGTTTTCTTGTTCATTTCGATAACATTAGTTATTGTTTTCTTGTTCATTTCGATAACATTAGTTATTGTTTTTTGTTTATGTCGGTAACATTAGTTATCGTTTTTTGTTTATGTCGGTAATGTTAGTTATTGTTTTTTTGTTTATGTCGGTAACGTTAGTTATTGTTTTGTTCATTTCGACTGTACTAGTTATTGTTAGTGTCTCGGTAAGACCACCATATTTTGGAATGTTTTTATAACTTTCTTGTTTTATTTTTATTTTTTGTTAGTGATCAAGTAAATATTACAACTTTAATCCGATACGTTCGTTTTCTAGCAAAAAAACTCGTAATTCTTGACATTTCTTTTGTTTGTAAATGCCTTGTAAATTTGCAATGCTAAGTATGGTGTGTATCATATTCATCTGGCTAGGATATATGTATCGTGTTAATTTATTTATGCAATACGATTGTGTTCATGTTGATAAAAACATAACTGTTTCGATCCTTGGATTAAGGTGCAACTCTGCTGCTTAACTCATTTCATTTTGTGAGTTGCTGCACTTTTAAGTAGATTTTCGTATTATTTGTATATAATTTATGAAGATATACTACATTTTTGCGTTTAAGTGGATTCAGTTTAATTGCTGCCTTCAGGTGAAGCACGTCTGCTTTTTTCTCTCTCTAAAGATTTTCATTATAAAGAAAATAGACTTTAACTGAATTTTTTTTCCTTCATTCAGTTCGTGGCTTCACTGTCTAGATTTTTTCAACGATTTTAGTGTATAATCAAGGCCAACTGTTTATAATTTTGACAACTTCGAGTTTTTCGATGGTATTTTCTTTTTAAAATGTGTACAAATGTTCCAAGTCACATTCTATTTATGAGTGATCGAAACTTTATATAGTCTAGACCAAATTGATTCACTTTCACGTTAGTCTCATTATTTATCCTACGAAAAATATTTAGAGCCCCTACACTTGAATCTTATGCCCAGTTTTCCCTAATACTGCGTCTACTTTCGCCATGTAGGTTTTGAAAGCACATTACCTATGGCTGTACACAAAGCCCGTGTTTGTGTATACCATTAATCGCCAGTACCTCTATACTGTCTTGGCAGCTTTCCCACTTAACTCAAGCCTTATATTGACAATTTCCCAGGCCAGGCAGCACTTGCACTCCATTTCACAATTTGCGCCGCTGAGGACTGCAGCACGAATATATGTAGCTCTCTAATTTAGCTCCTGTATCGCCTTTGTAAAGCAACTGTAGGGCTCCCACTAATAGCTTCAATTCATAATGGCTTCAGTTGCTCTTGTTGGTTGTTGCTCTTGTTGGTTGTTGCTCTTGTTGGTTGTTGCTCTTGTTGGTTGTTGCTCTTGTTGGTTGTTGCTCTTGTTGGTTGTTGCTCCTGTTTGTTGTTGTTTGTGCTGTCCCTCCTGTTTGTTGTTGTTTGTGTTGTCCCTCCTGTTCGTTGCTCCTGTTAATTGTTAGCTTTGCTTCTGTTCCCTCGGTTAGTCCCTACATGATGCAGCTGCTGTTCTGTTGATATTGCCGCTGTTGTTGCTGCTATTTGTATACTGTGGCATGTGATGAATGCTGATACAGATGTCATAATTTCAATTGCTAAATCTGCTCTTGCTGAGCTCTTTAAATATCCCAATACCTTTTATTGAAAATGACCGACTTCGTGTTATACTTCAGTGATTGTTGCAGGTCTTCACAGATGGGGATTGCTACGATAGATTACACTATTCGAAGAATAGAATTTCATATCATTAGTGTAATTTCGTTGAGTTTATCTGACTTCAGGCACGTAGGCGAGGATTTATAGCTAATAAATGGGGAAAAAACTCAATCTTTCTACATCTTGGTTAATTTTTAGGGTTCTAGAGGTTCTCAAATGTTTGAACGCCAACTTCTATGCATTGCTTCTTCCTTAAAGCATTTGATTCCTCCAAGTAATCACATTGACTAGAAGACGAGAAAGTAGTTGTGTGTCCCAGTGGTTTGTATAAGTTTAGTGTGATTGTAACGAAACTCTGACTGGAAAATTTGTATTATTTGTTCTTCGTTCTGACATTCGTCGTAGTCAAAGCCTAACTTTTTTTGTGATCTAAACGCTGTGTTTCCTGAATATAAACGCTGTATTTCTTGAATCTGGACCCTGTTTCCTGAATCTATTCTCGTTTTCCAGAATCTGGACTGTTTCCTGAATCTGGACTCTGTTTCCTGAACCTGGACTCTGTTTCCTGAATATGAACGTTCGTTTTTTTTAAATCTGAACTCTGTTTCGTCCAGGGCTTCGTCTGTGATCCCTTTATCATTTCATTCATGCTTTCTGTTATTTGTTCCTATGAATAATAATTCCTCGCTGTAAATTACTGAACATAGACGGCTCGGTCATTGTCTTGAATTTTTGATAGAAGGGATTTTAATTACGATGCCACAGCATTCCTGCTTGCTGGTGCGGTCCAGAGCACTCCTTTGTTCCCATCCATGCTTGTTGGATCTCCTTCTTTTACGCCCCTTGCTCGATTGTTTAGTGCAATTTGTATGTTATGAGAACCACGGGGTGTTTTGTAATCGTGAGGTGAGAAGTCGTTCTGGGGGGCCTCATTCAACGCCTATGTCTTTCACTGAAAGAAATTCCAATCTCGAAAATTCGCGTTTTCTTTTGAAGCCAAATAAGTTTGCTGGACTGTAGCTTTGTTTTTATGGTCTGTTTACATTTCCTTCTGGATGTGACTTGCTCAGAGTTCAGTTTTAATTATTAATTTATGTACTAACCAATGTTTATTATATTAATAACGTCAGTTACCATGGACGTTAAGCAATAGTTCAATAATAATTTGAGTTACTCATCGTTGTAGCTTGCGTTAGCTATAAGCAAATATTGCCATTTTTATATTGCCAGGTGAAGCAAACGTTCTGAGTACAGGTTACGAATCCAGTTACAATTTCTTCAAATATTTCATGAAAATTTGCCAGATTCTATGAAACTGCTTTGGAAAATTGCGTTACTGAATAGAATCGCTGCATGATAGACTTGCGTGAGTTTTGTTTTGAATTGTATTTTTGAAATCATAGTAGTAAAATTTTTAGTTTTGACTGCCGAGCAGGTTTCATTTTTTTATTGGAAATGGAAACATCAACCAAACTTCAACATTTACAAGGTAAATTATAGTATTTTTATCTTCTAGTTCTTGACAATGCAGTGCTCATGCTGACAAAATTGTACATTTCAGCGAAAGAATTGTCTCGAGCATCATTGCAAATAACTGGAACAGTTGCACACTGCAATTTCTATACACTGCCCGTCGGTCTCATGTTCTATGGCATGTGGATACGGTGGAGCGTTTGGAATATTTTCATCCGTCATCTTTGAACGTTCGATTGAATTTTCTCATATCCTATTGCAAGCATATTGGATTAGGTAACTTTTTACGTGTGGCTACCCAAGCCCCGTAGTGATAACCTGTCAAAGAGCTATTATTGATAACTAGTGAAGCGTGGTCACTGAAACCTTACATACATACATACATGCTTGCTGTCGCTGCCTCCCTGCTCTTGATCGTATTTCTCTCATGCGCTGTGTATTGTGTGACCCCTACATGCCTGCTTGTGTTATTTCTATGCGTGTTCAGTGTATACTATGCATTCTATTGATATGCTGGTACATCTTTGGAGCTGACTGCAGACTATACAGGTAACACTTGTGTATACCTATATCTTTGATGTCACCTAATGTGTGTATGAGTGTGTGTATGTGTGTATATGTGTGTATGTATGTATGTATGTATATATATATATATATATATATATATATCTCATTGGCGTCACCTATGTATACATGCACCTTTGTTATGTGTTGTATAACATCGAGCTTATATTATCTAGTTTTTACACAAAACATTGCTTAACTCAAGAACGAATTCGTGTTCACTATTTTTCGATAGGGTTGGACAATGTATGTCATTTTTAATAGTCAGTAATTTTTTTATAAAAACCATAAGTAAATGTAAAATTGATTTTTATTAATATTTCAATGACACTTTCAAATAAACTGAAACAGATTTATAGAAATCAGGCATTAATGTATTAATAAATGATTTCCCAAAGGCTTTTCGAACTTAGTTCTGTACATGGCCAATTAATTAAACTTAAGCTCACTGATATGCTGCGGAGCCGAGCTTAAAATTTGACCCTTCATCCCGTGAGATGTGCTACTGTAACCCTGATACTGTAACCCTGTTACTGTAACCCTGCTACTGTAACCCTGCTACTGTAACCCTGCTACTGTAACCCTGCTACTGTAACCCTGCTACTGTAACCCTGCTACTGTAACCCTGCTACTGTAACCCTGCTACTGTAACCCTGCTACTGTAACCCGGCTACTGACCAAGACCCCGGCTACTACGTACATGCTGTGGGTGCCCGCTGGCTGGTCGCACTATTCCTTTTGTTGCCTCAACTTTACGACGCTGTGCTCGCGTCTCAATATTCACGCACACAATTTTATGACCAGAACCAATTCTGTGAGAAATTCTCCAGAGAAGTGCATGAACAATCTGAACTGAAGCCTGTATAGGCGTGCACGGGCATGCATGGCCGAACGCATTTTCAAGGCTGAGCCGTTAAAATTCAGCGAGGATGCAGATTTTCGATCGAACTCAACTGTTGAGGTCGGTTTTACGATCTAGCGTTCCCATTGTTAGGAGTTAACTAAAACCGCTATACTTTTCACACTCGATCCGTTATGTTGGTGCGTGGGTGCCAACATCGTTATTTATGCCAATCGTAAATGTTGGCCTTTATGTAGAGAGCTTTTTTTGAACAAATGCAGTCGAGTTCAACGGAGAAATCGTTTCAGTCGGACGCAGTAGTGGATTTGTATGCAAGTATTGCGCTGTATTGGGACTCTTGTATTGTACGTGTTTCGTGATCACACCACTGCATAATAATCACTGTTCAGTGATAATTCCGTAATTGTAGAAAATTCTTTTTTGTATGTGTCTGTAAGGTATATGATGGCATTTGAACAAGTTGCATGCGCTTATTTTTGCAGTATGTTTGATAAAATAATAAATTTCTGCGAATTTATTTTATTTATTTTAGGATTTCTTTGTGATTTCGTTATTGTTATAGTAGGGAAGTCATTTATCGAGAGTATGAATTTAATATTCTTCATTTTTATGTATATGTTAACTCTTTTTCGACTCTTTAATGGCATGATCTGAACAAAATATTTCAGTATTGTGAAGGTAATTATTTCTCGTGTCCAGCTGACCCTGTGAAGAGATACACTGTACTGAAAGGGTTATACTGAAGCAAAAACCTGTTGAAGTTAGGCTGTGAGAGTAGAGTAGAATATGGTGACAGAAATGAACCGAGTTGTGAATTCTTTGTTGCTACCTAAGTGCCATACTTTGATGCATCGGTTCTAAACAATTTTTCACTCGTGACCCAAAAACTCGAAACCCACGCGACTTCCTACGATCTTTGCACTCAAATCCAATGTAAAAAATGTGTAAAAAAGTAATAGATGAGGCGAAGTTAATATCCCGAGCGACTTTTAGCAAGGATACGACAATGATACAATACCAAAGTGACATACCGATTGTGAACCCCCACTTTAATGGATTTAAAAGTAGTAGAAGTATTAAGTTATCTTGCTGTGGTTTGAATTCACATCACCAGTTCAGTATCTAAGATACGAACGTTAATAAGCTCAACACCCTGACTTCAACCACGTATTCCTACAATTAACCGTTGACCCAAATCACTCGTAGGAAATACCGTATGTCCCACATAAACCCGAACCGAGTAATCATTTTCCCGTATCAGTAATACCATCATAAGAGTACCTAGGATTCTTATGATAGATGGTATCAGTAATACCATCATAAGAAATTAAATGCTCATGGTATTCTTATGATTGTATTACTGATACGGGAAAATAAATACTCTGTTCGGGTTTTTGTGGAGTACACGGTATAGTAGCTGAAGTAATCACTTGCTTGCATGGCTTGATTTCGTATCACAGATACAATGCGTCAGAGACAAGCGTCAGTGGTGCTCAATAACGAGCTCTTCCGTTGTCAACTGAGATGGACAGGCACGGAAGTCGTGCGTTGTTGACCAGCACCCATAAATTGGCCTGCAAGCCCTTGGTCCACTTTTCAAGTCACGCCTCGTTTGGCAAGCGCTAGACAAGCCTTGTGACGGCCTTGCTCGTAAATTTCGATCCTTGGAATTGCTTTCTTTCTCTCTTCTTCGGCCGGTCATCAGAGTGACCTGTGTGATACCGGAAGATGTTTCTTACACGAGGTGTCCTTTTAATACTATTTTACTTTCTCTAAGAATAGAATAAGGCAATAGGAACGAGCCGTTTGGCCCATTCTTGGTTCAATACCGAAGTCCCATGCCTTATATTCACTTCATATTGGTTGATTATATTTAATGGACTGATTATTTAATGACTGATTATTCGAGTGATTGATTACTCAAATACGGAGATTATTCTTTTGTGAAATATTGAGGATCCAGTTACGGTCAAGACATAATACGGATTTCTGTGATATTTTCTGTGGCCATTGATATTTTTATGGCGTGGGTGAAGTAGTCCAGTCTGCGCGTCAAGTTGAAATGCAGTTTTCAAGTTTGTTTTTCTTGAAGTTTGTTAGAATCTTTGCGCTGTATGAATCTTTCCAAGCAAGTTTAAGCGTTTAAATACTTAAATAATTAGCCAATTCATATAGGCAACTGAAAACGAAGTGAAGCAAAATAACACTATATGCACATTTCGAAAATAAAAATACGTATTTCGATTTTGACTCTATTTTGCTTTTATTAAACCTACAAATGCATTAATTCACTTTACCTAGCCATGTACAAGCGGAGCTGTGTAACTGGTCGAGTGCTGTCAAGATGAGTTAGAACATCAAAGAATTATAAATTATTTTCACTTGCACAAATAAAATATTATTAGTTTCACACACATCATTATATCATCTGAGCTCTGATAAAACTGAAAGAATCTTTTGTTTAATCTACCGTCACGAGTCGAAAATTGAAAGTTCTTTTGTGTTTCATATCTTTGATCATAACCGTTTTCCTTGTTATTATTTACGTTGTCACCCCGTGGCTTATAACCAGCCAATCATTGAGAGAATCTACCAGTCTTGGCACGAGACTATTATGTTAAAAACCACAACGACAAAAGACTTGGTTCCACGTTGGTTTGGTCCAAGAGACGAGCTAATCTGCACATCAGCATCACGCTGTGTGTCTTCAGCGAACAGTTTTAGCTGCATTGACACTTCGCTGCGTGATTTCCGTCCGCAGTTCCTCCCTGTCTGTCCGCGTCTTTATGGTCGTCCGTCAACCCTTACAGAGACATCTGAGCTGTTTTGTGTCCAAGAATTGGGGTTGAGAGCCACCTCTGCCCTCCTATCTATGCCGTGTAGACGTGTTTATATATAATACAGGGTGTCCATAAAGTCGCAACAGCACCTCTTTCCCAAACAGGATCCCTGAAACACACAAATGGAAAATGTGAATAAAAACTTGAATAAACACAATGCAATAAAACGAATCAGAATACAATATCTTATCAATTGTATTTGTAATAAATTTTTGAAATGGTAAAGAGACTTTATGGACACCCTGTAGGATTTATGTGCGCTCTTAACGCTGTGTTATTTACAATGTTAAAGTTTCTGTTCATGCGGATGCGCTTCGGCAGAATACAGTGATATTCTAGGGAGTTATCGCTCGTCGTGGTTATGCTCTAAAATTTTAATAAATGTACTGTGCAGGAAAGGTGTTGTTAGCTTCCAGAATACTGATCAAGGACTTGTATTGGAAGGACTTCAATGTTTTCCGTGAGAGGATGGGGAAGCCGACTGTATGAAGTCTTATTTGGGGGCATCTGTAGAGATATTCTGCTACACGTTTTTTGGGGCAATGGGCTGTTCTTAGTGGAGTTAAATAGTTTCATGTCCCTATCTTTTGTTCTCTTTTTTTCATTCATGAGACAGATTTCTTTTGCACCCAACCTCGTGCATGAATATTTTTTATGTTTGCCATGTTCATGAGTTTGTCATTTTACGAATATGTAAAACTATTTCCAGCACCGATGGGAAAATTATTCAAGCGGTTACGTATGCAGCAAAATAATTATGAAATAGTACTATATTTTATTACACAACTCTTAAAAATACTGAATTTTTCATCGTCATTAGATTAATGTCCTTTGAGCATATTTCTATTGAAATCAGTTCACTGTGTTACTGTGGTAAAAACCAACAGGTATTGACAAGAAGAAGTGAGTGAGATAATCTTCGTTTGTCCTTCGGTCGAGTGGGCGCTACACGAGCTAGATGGTCTATATCCCAACTGGTGTCCCAAGTTATGGAAACTCCCGGAACTACAGTGTCATAAAAAACGCTGGAAATTTAGCAATTTATTTAATTGCCCAATCCGCGTTTGGGAATTACAGCAACAGGTAGCCTTTAGCTTTTAAGTACCGCGACAACATCGGTTATTTCATTTTTAGGTATCTAACTAAAAGACACTGGTAAAATATTTTGGCATTGTTTCAATCTCGACGTTAAATGTTTTTTTTGTTAAAGAGAACACGTTTCCTGACGTTGAAAATTTCACAACTGCGACATCCTGGAATCAAAGAAGAAGGAATGGTGAAATTTCTATTAGATAAATTATTTTGTTAATTGGTAAAATAAAATATCAAATCATTTAAAATGAAATGCCTGATTTCTTTGTGTACCAAATTCGACAGTTGTTAAATTTAGTGTTTTGTCTTGAAATGTTTAACAGCTTTGAACACATACGAATACATGCTTCAGTTTTAGATGTATGTACTTCGTGGTGTATGATGATACCGTGTTTTCTCACGCAAAGAATTTTTTTCAGCCTATGGATTGATAAAAAAACACGTGTTGTTTTCAAATAAAAGGTCTGTCGTGGAACGAATGCATCACAAACAGCTCGGAGCATAAAGAGGTCTTCAGCGAAGATGTGATGAATGAGCGCGATGGTTTGAGTAGTTTCAGTCTAGTGACTTTACTTTTGAAAATTGGCCCGTGGTAGACCGCGCCCATTACCTCTTTTTCAGAAGTTTTTGCTGCTGGTGTAAATAATTTACATATAAAATATGTTAAAAGTGTGTTGATGCTCTAGGTGCGTACTTTGAATAATTATGTTGTTTATTGTGTGAGATAATGTAAAGTCAAATTTCTTTTCGGAGTGAGCATTTTATGATTAACAACGTGATGCATGGTAAAACACAATATCCATCTAAAATTTTTTGTTATTTATTTGCGGAGCACCCTGTACGTTATAAAGAATGTGGATATTTTTTGGAATAATTTAAAGGTATCGATTATTGAGTTGTCAAGAATTCTGCTTTGGATTCTGCCATAGTACCTCATAGGTTTATTACTCGCGCTAGAATATAGAATAGAATGAGGCTATAAAAACGAACCTACGGGCCCATTCTTGGGTAGGATAATTACTTCGATAATTATTCGGTTACCCAAGTCCTACTTCCACTAAACTAATTTGCATTAACACATTTCCTGGAAGTGACCCACCGGTGGGTCACTCAGGTTAGGTTCTGTAATTGTTTCAAAGCTTTCTAGTGACTGTGTGTACCAAGTAAAGATTTGCACCGGCTAGGCAATCGCAGGAAACGTGTTGAAGCGCGGGAACCCGCAAATGAAGTGCCGAGATGCGTTATGGGCGGGGCGATCTAACCGCAAGCCAGCGTGATACGAGCGACCGCACTTTCGCTTATTGTTAAATTAAAACATATTTTTGTTGTGTTTTCTCGTATAAGTATCAGACATTAGTTTCCTTTACTTTATAAAAACAATGTAAACAAATGGTTGGAATCAGATCTTTTTCGTAGAGATGTTGCCTCGGTGTTTTTGAGGAGCAGTTGGTTTTATCGACGTTCTTGTAATTTTCAAATTGTGTTTCAATTATTAGTGCGATTTTAGATCACAGTTAAGATAGTAACTTGTGGCGCGTAACTTTTTTGATAACTTTGATTTTCTTACGTTTGGGTTGATCGGAAGATATGCGCAAGACCATAATATTTTATTCAATAATAAAATAATGGTTTGTGATACAACAATAATAGTCTAAAATTGCTGTAAATTAAAATTTTATGGTTAAAGTATACTATAATATTTAGTTCATGATGAGTTGGTCATCTGAACGAAAACTTGGCTAATACGAGGCTCGTATTTTATGGTTTTGGTTTTTTGAACTGTTCCAAATTGTCTGGATTTAGTGGAACAACTTGTAACTGCATGCAGTTTAACTGGACAGCAATCCTGTAATATCAGCTTCCAGGTGACTTTTGACACAGGCTCTATGCATAACATTAACTTAATTTATACATGATACCCTTAATTCATCTATAGAAAAAATTCTTTCATATCAGTAGTTATAATTCCTTTGTGGCTTATCAAAAGTTTTCCACTCATGAACCTAAAATTTCATTTCAGTTCCGTTTGATTTTGCATTCTCCTTTACTGGACATTTAGCGTAACGAATTTATGCTCCGAGACAAACAGACTCGTGGGAATGAGACAGCGTGAGGTCTGGCTATGAGGTGAACACATACGACCAGCCTGGTGATGAAAAGCATGGCTTTCCAGCTAGCAGCTTACTTCAGGACTAAACAAACTAATAATACGGCTCACTGACCACTGGTCAACCACCACAAAGACTCAATGACTGCTATGCAGAATGCAGTGAGAAAGCAAGGCTTGGTGGAGTAGGGCGCTCGAGTGCTGTGTGTTCAATGCTTTTCACGTTGACGCTTTTCTTCTGTGACCCTCTTCCGGTTGTTTGTTATTGTGTTACTTTTTTGTTTGATGAATGTTTATGGTGTTCTTTGGGGTGTTGCAAATTTTAGCCGTTGTTGTTATTATACGGAATTAGAATATTGCTTTATTGTTGTGGGTTTTAAACCCTCGGCTCGCACCACAGAAGTTGTGGGTTTAGTTTTGTAGTTAGACCTTGTCTTTCTATCTATTTACTCTCTATCTTGCTTCTAGGGAGATTGACAGTCGTGCATTCGACCTCCTGCTCGAGTGTCTACCATAATTGGGTGATGATCGTTTTCTTTCATTTTTGAGTTGTTTGTTTTCCATAATAATGAAAATAGTAATGAATTAAATAAAATGTGACAGACGCCAATTTGAACGAATAAGTGTTTTGTGAAGATTGCTCGCTCCAGTTAGTTTAAGTCTAATTAAGAATCAAAAATATTAATGATAGTATCGTTGTTATATCGAGAATAAATCAATTACTGGGCTTTAGAAGAAAGCAAACTAATGCAGTTCTTCAAGCGTAGAACTCTTTTTGTAAAACAGCTCCTTCCTTTTATTAGGGGAAGATCTTACAGTTCCGTTGATGTCAGTTATGGTCTGGAGGAGTTTCCTCATCTTTGTTCAGTGGTTTTCTTAGAAAGACTGATTGATGTTCTCAAGTTTTGTTTGGCGTGTGCCAACTTTGCAGATTGTGACGTGTTTGACCGGTCAAAGAATGCCAACAAAAGCGTTTGCTCAACAATTGAGCGTTGCGGTTGCCCTGTTTTGGCTCATAAATAAATGCTAACAATAGTTCTTCTCACAACAAACCATAATGGGGATTGATTTGGCTCAGTAGGCGACCTTCCATCTTGCGGACCTTCTGTTCTTCCGTATTCTTCAGCTCAAGTTTGTGTAGCACAAAAATGCTTCGGTTTCAAGAGCGAACAACCCCTTGAGCTTCCGGCCGTACATCAGCAGTTAAATCTTTGTGTGTGCTTTGATGTTCCAGTCAGTTTGGGTGCTGTCCGATTCAACTTTATATCAGGTGTCCGAAAATTTTTGTACGGTTTTCTAATTTTAATCAACGAACTGGAGAAATTTCTTGGACACCTGCTGTAACAATCATGAGCTATTACGTTATTAATGTATTTTTTATGACACCTTGGGCTTTAGATGCGGTTGATCGCTGTGGCACTCACACAGATTATCTCTTAAGGTGTCTCGTATCAGAATTTGCACATCTGATCGCAACAGCCTGCTGTTTCATGAATTTTGTGCTTTTGTTAAAAAGATCCCAGCAAAGCTCGTTTTGAACTATGAACTACGGAAGCGTCAGTTCGCTTCACTAAAATTCATTCGCATAAATCTTATATGAAAAACCAAATGATTTCTAGGATCTGTAAGCTCATAAAGCAAGCGTAGTTGTGTGCGGAATGACACTGGCGTGTGTACAACATTTAGAGCAATAAGAGTTATGCTGTACACATGATGCGTGTACCCGAACACACCATATTCCATGGTGTCAGCTGTCCCCTTCTTATTCTCACAGCCCGAGCTAACGAAAACAACCTTCCTACCACAAAGCAATCATTTTTCATTTTATTCGGCGTTTGAAATTTTACCTGCCCGTGTCCCGATGGTGACACATTTGGCTGCAATGTCAACAGCTGGGGCCTGCACTTCACACTTTCCACTGGGAATCTTTTGTTGGGGAGAGTTGTGGGTGCCCAGTATTCTTATCCGTGAGACCATGCAGCCTTCCTCAATATCCTCTCTTTATTTTCCTTCGTATTTCCTACCCATACACGATGAACTTCACATATTTTTACTCATCATGTTTGTCTCTAGTCATGTCTATGTTAACATTTTCAGTGGATTGACTGGTTGTAGAATTTGCTTGCAATTGAAGTTGAAAACAACAAAATGAAAGTTCGAAATTGAGAATTACAAAACCGTACTAACGTGAACAGAATTTTGACTCGCAATTTTCGTATAACGTTTAGCACTGATTGATCTTGTGAAGAAGTTCACGAATAGTGCACTTAATCGTGAATTCGAAAAGTATCATACGAGTGTTATTTAGAAACTCTTACTCGCTTGTTTTTAGCTTAAAATAAGTACTGTTACACTTAATTCCTGTACCGTGTTCCATCCAAAGTACTGTACGTTTCAATTAATATTTTATTGATAAAACTCGATGTAGTTAATTTTGTTTGATTGAAGTGGTTTACGTGCATTGAACGAGTAGTAAAGTGGTCACGTGTGTTGTGTCTTGGTCGCATCACTGCCTTAGTGACATAGTGGGTGTCCCTCTCTTGCAGTTCTTGTGAAATTCAATGTTTTAGTTTGATTTTTTCTTCGCTTTACATTTTATGTCATTTGCTTTTAATATTCTTCCTGAGCATTTTTCTTTTTGTTTGCCTTCTTTAACGTTTTAAAATGATAGAAAAACGCGAATTTGAATTGTCTGTGTTTTGTCGGTTGCTTTGCGATGTTTATCCAGTACTCAAAATAATCCAGAAGCTCTTTGTGTATCAATACGCATGCATTAAAACATCGGGAAACATGAAAATACTAAAGAGGAAATAAACACAGAAAATTTTTAATTTCTTGTATAGAAATCGACACAACTTGGATATTTATATCCCATTTCCTCTAAAACGTGCGACTTCAAAACTTAAACGACTATCACCTGATACCGTGTATCACTGCTGAGATCGCTTTTGTTGTGGCTGCCGTGGTTAAACTAGGAATACAACAATAATAATAATAATAATAATATAATAATAATAATAATAATATAGAAATCAACGACTTTGATCGAATTGAAGGAGAGGCAAGTTGTGGGGTGAGAACTGTTGAAAGCGTCAGTAGTGGCTGGGTAGAGGAGGGTAGAGTTTAGAGTTACCTAGCGTGGGTACAGACGGAAGCAGGGCTCCAGAGACGTGAGAAACTCTTGCACACGCATGAGAAACTCCTTCATGGTCCTACCTATACCTGTCATCTGGTAGCTCTGTTGCTGCTCTGGCTGCTGTCACTTCTGTTGCTGTTCTGGTTACTGTTGGTTGTGCTGTTGTTCTGGTTACTGTTGGTTGTGCTGTTGTTGTGGTTACTGTTGGTTGTGCTGTTGTTGTGGTTACTGTTGGTTGTGCTTTTGTTCTGGTTACTGTTGGTTGTGCTGTTGTTCTGGTTACTGTTGTTAGATGTGCTTCTTTCTCTAGCTACTGTTATAAGTGCTGCTATTGCTGCTCTAGCTACTGTTGTTAGTTGTGTTGCTGCTCTAGCTACTGTTTTTAGTTGTGCTGCTGCTGCTCTAGCTAATGTTGTTACTTCTGCTGCAGCTCTAGCTACTGTTGCTAGTGCTACTCTTGCTGCTATAACTACGGTTGTTGCATTTAAGTTTAACTCTCTTGTGGCCGTCACTAAGATCTATTAGGTTGTTACAAAAATAATGGCCGATCTCAGAAGCCTTCCAGACCTTCGAGCGGCCATTATTTTTGTAACAACCTAATATCAAGAGTCACTCTTAGTTCTGTTAATGGCTTCACTGCGATTGATGCACCAGTTCCGGTCTTTGTTTTGGTTGCATAGCTGTTATTATTTACGAGTCTAAGTTTATCACATCCAACAGCCGACCTGATTGATGTTGTTGCTACTATTGTTTAGTTCTAGGACCGTATTTTGAATTGTACATTGAACGAATTTTTTTTCGAAGAGTATTATTAAGTATTATTCGTAAAATGAACTCTTATCTTGATATGCAAGTCAATTTCACCAATAATTATTTGTCAATTCAGAGATACATGTTAGTTCTATTCGTTCCTTATAAAAAATAGACATATGTTCGAAACGTCTAGCTTAGTTTAATATATTTGTATGCATATATCTGTACCTGTTTTTTCTAATACCGTAAACCAGTCAATTTTATAAAGTTGGTATTTGTTATCATATGACCTCTTGTGTAAATTATATTCCTATTTATTCACGAGCTTAAAGCCAAATGCTACACATCGTTCTTCTCCATATTTTTTCTGTTCTCTGCACAGCATTTTGCTATTACAGGTTTTCTCGATGCATGCGTTCGTACAGTATTCTCTAATTCGTAACTGCTTTGTATTGCACTGAGTTTTTCTTCGATTAGTATTTTATTTACGACTTTACTACTTTACGAATGCACCACTAAAGTTCAATTCGTCCATTTTTTATAGCTGTGATGTACGTGCTGTGGCTGTGTCTTTACTTCTGAGTTAACTTAGTGTTTCAAGTTAAATATTTTATTATTTTAAATAAAAATATTTGATAAATATTATTTAAACTTAATTTTTTTACGAATAGTTTCAGCTCAAATATTTAATGAAATCTGCTCAAATATTTGATGAGTTATATTTCGGCTGAAATATTGTATGAATAGCTCAAATATTTGGTGGTTCCTTGTAACCATAATAATGATTACAAGGAACAAAAAAGTGTTCTTTGTGATAAGTAGATTGTCTTGTAATTATTTCTTGGATTCTTACACAAGAGTGAAAAATATCGAAAGTGTAGAATGGAGTTGTACATGAGAGCTCATGATGATGTGAGTGCCTTGTTCTCACTAATTACAAGATCTCTTCAAGTGTATGGGACCAGACGCGTGACACTTTAGAAGCTCCCAAATGTGTCTCTTAAGAAGTGTCATAATTCTAACAAATGGAAGGCGCGCGTGGAGCTGGGGACAAAAGAACACTAGTACTAGGGACACAAAGTCCAGGAAACCAAAGACGTTCAGCCACACAGGCCTCCTTTATTGTAAGCAAGCCGCGCTCCAACGACCATCCAAAGTGCATGGTCTTGGCGGTGTGTTCTTGCATCTTTCCTTCCTTTATTTCAACGCTAGGATGACATAATTTGCGTGTTTCTCGAATTGTCCAGTTCTGGACAGTTTTGGAGATTGGAAGGTGCTGCTCTAATGCACTAGTGCATTTTGGACTAGTGTGATTAAAATTCATTGGTTCTATAGTCTGGTGACAAGTTTAGGACTTTAATTTATGTTCATTTCTTGAAACGCGTGGTTGTGGTTGGCGTGCAAGTTTTTTTGATGATTCACGCGAAGTTATGAGAGTTGTATGTTTCATGCAGTAAAATGACGTTTGGATACCGACGTAAAATTATTACTGCTATTACCCTCAAGAAACGTGGCCCCTAAAGGTAAAGTTACTACCATTGAAATTTTTATCTTACATGAACATTCGATGGATTACGTATTTCAGTGAAGTTGCTGTTAATAATTAGAACAGTTTTTTATGTATTAGTCTGTACCAAAAGCACCAGATCACTATAAAATACGTGATTTCTTTGTTATTAGTCTTCTTCCCATTCAATATGGAAATTCCTTCGGGACGGCCTCGTCGCCTGTCAAATGAAAGCAAGGAATTAATTAAAAACCGCATGAATTCTTTCACGTGCCGGTGTACTATTGAGAAAATGAACTCGTATACGGTGGGTCATAAGTAGAATAGAATGAGGCTATAGGAACGAACCTTCTGGCCCATTCTTGGGTCGGATAATTACTTCGATAATTATTCGGTTGTTTACCCAAGTCCCATGCCGTATTTCTAGCCGCGTCAACCATGTCGGCAGCGGGATTTGAACTCGGGTCTTTCCGCTCAAAGTGAAGGAACCCTGCAGATGAGTGACTGTCAGTAGCACCATTGTGCTTGCAGCACTCGCATACTGAAGAAACTAGAAAAATTTCATCCATAGGAGATACTTTAATAATGGCCCTACTTGTATAACCCTAAAAATTCATATTTGTTGATAATGCAACTGGCTCTCTGAGTTAGCAATTTCACATAAAATACTCGTTGGTGGCATGTACTCGTCAGGATCATTTTCTTTGAACAAAATAATACATTGCAATTAACAGTTCGTGCAATAATAAGTGGGGGCGTAAAACATGTAAATTGCTATGTTATAGTTTGATTTCATTTCATTTTTTCGAACTGAATTTTACTTGCGCTGTATCTACGATACAATACCAAGTGGACTCCATTACTATAAGTCGAATTTTCGTAGGAATTTTGCTTGCACCGTATCTACAATACCAAGTAGACTCCATTACCAAAGTCGGATTTTCATAGAAATCCGTCGTAAGGCCGTTCCAATGTAGGTTGCGAAGGTGCGAGTATCAGTATAGGCACAATGCAGGCGACTCCATATCGGGATGAAGTTAAAGCAGTCTGAATAAAGATCTCAGACAGAAGCTGACGTCAATACAAGGATAATCTGCGATGGCTGTCACAAAGCACATCTACCCTCCCACGCTCCATATTTGTGGAAAGTTCTAAAATTCTGATCAGGTGAGTGCTAGGCGTATGTAACGCAAGTCTTGTTCTTAGTTTTTTATCTGAGAAATTGTTGCTCTGCGAAGAACTTCATTTCAGCAGTAGCAGTGCTGCAATGATTGTATTGAGATTTGTCGGCAAGTTTTCTGTGTTTAATAATGTGAGTTATACTCCTAGTGTGAACTACATGAAATGAAATACTGGTTTATGTACAGGGTGGCGCATAAGTAACGCACCCTTTTAAAAAATTAATAATAAATAAAGTATTACCGCAATATACACTGGGTATCTATAGACAGGATACGACATGTAAATAAACTTTAAGAGTTCCTCTATCGTTTGCAATTATCCCCATCGTTATACCTTTCATAGTTTATTTATTATTAATTTTTTAAAAGGGTGCGTTACTTATGCGCTACCCTGTATATTCATATTCGTAATGTTTTTCAAATTCATTACGGGCAAAAATCCTTAAGAAGTTGCTAAATATTTGACTACCGATAGTATTCAGTTATAAAAAAACGTTTTGATGAGCTTGTCAACATCGAAACGCCTCCAGGAATTTTGTAAGGTCAATTCTAGTTAAGTTTTACCTTTTTATTTTTTTTTTGCGAGTCATTCGTCAAAACTCGTCACAGGAGATAGGAAAAAACTATATTAATTCTGCAAGTCAGTAATGGGGATTTTTCTGTTATTATTTTCAGGTACAAATAGATAACCTCAAGCCTTGTTATTTGTCATACTTGAATTCATAATTTAACATACTAAAAGTTTTATACGAATATCAACGGGAATCACGAAAGTAACGGGTCAATACTGAAAATAATGAAAAAAATGTGCTAAAAAACACCACAAAATTGTGAACCATGGCAAAAATAACGATGAAAATTATGTACTGAGGTCTATGTTTACATCGCATTCTGAGTCGGTTTTTGGAGCTTAGTCTCACCAGCGTTGCTCTGCGCTTGTGTGTTTAGGCTTGAGGGCGCAGTGTACAAGGTAGGCCTACGAGTCGTAAAATGGTAATATCAATAGATCGGCTTAGGCCAGTCTCTGTCGTAAAAATGTTACGACAGTCGGTGCTGACAATTAAATAGCTTGAGGCCCTGTCTCTTGTGTGTTAAATAATAGATTTGCTTTACGTCTTCATTGAGGCATAGGTTCCGGGCACAAACCTGCGTTATGTGTGTTAGGATTTGCCTCATGTCAGCTGTTGATGTATGTGTTATGCGCCAGTTGTTGCTCATGCCTGTTTCTCTTTTATGTATGTGTGTGAGCTTCATCCCTTCTTGAACTGTGCATCGTGGTACGACAAGTTGAATGTCGTGAAAACTTATTCTATGGTTTTTTTATTTGAAATAATCATAAGCTGTGGAGAGATTCGGTATTCATTTTTTCATGTGTCGCTTCTATTCTTATTTTGAAAATTCTTTTAATTCGATGTTGGTTCGTGCAGTTTATGCCTGCAAATAATGATGAATGGTGAAATAATGATTTGTGTTAACTAGGTCAAATGTACTTTTAATCCATTTATGCCGGAGGTTAGAATAACGGCTCGTACGATGGAAAAACTAATAAAATGGCTTCATTGGGACACAATTAGAACATTTATTCCGTTTATTTATGAATATCCGTTTTAAATAAAAAATTTATGCTGTCCTATATGTAGGACGCCTTTTTCATTTTCTATCATTCCTAATCAACAGAAAACTTTGCATGGTTATGTCCTATGTGTAAGACGCTAGGCATAAATGCTTTATGGCATTCATTGCTCAAGAATACTACACAATACAACGTACCATTGCACTATAGACCTCAAATTATAAATTTTTCATTGTATTGCTCAATTTAACTGTTGATTCTGTCCATTAAGTGTAGTAAATACAGTTGAAAATTAATTTATAGCATGAAAACAATAAAATAAGGCAGAATATCATAATGGTTCTCACCTTCAGAGTTGATGTATACAGTGCGTGTAAGATTGACGTGTTTCATGACCAGTGTCATTGTAGTGACCGTTGGGTATGATGAAAAGCTGTAATTACGCACACTGCTCACGTGCAGTTTATTAAGCTCCGACCTGCACGAGCACCGACCTGCACGAGCACCGGACCTGCACGAGCACCGGACCTGCACGAGCACCGGACCTGCACGAGCACCGGACCCGCACGAGCACCGGACCTGCACGAGCACCGACCTGCACGAGCCGACTTGCTGCTCTCCTGAGGCCCAGCATTCCTACGAGCGAAGCTCAAATAATTTTATTAATCTCGTATGAAATCTGTAGTGGAAGCCCATATTAAAAACCACCGCAATGCTCACTGTCATGTACAAACTCTGATATGCCAACTTCTAACGAAGCACCACACTGAAGAGCTATGACCGGCAAAACACTTCAAACAGATCCAATAACTTCCGCATGCGCAGTTTCTCTCAACTTGTTTTCATCCTCTGCGGACCAGGCATGGAATTTAATTTTCATCCTCGTTAGACCTCCCTGTAGTACTTTTTGGGGAATTCAGTATCCACCATTCAATTTCTGAAATGGGATCTAAAAATGGCAGTTGCACCACTAGTCCAGACGCCACCTCTAACTCAAAGGTGGACTCGGCTCACTGGAGAGCGAAGTGGGTGCAGACCAGTGCTCGCAACACAGGTTCCACATCATCTCGTACGGTCACAACAGAGTTTTATTTACCAATTTATGTAACGGAGTACCGACCATTGCCTAAAGCACCATAATACTCTCACCCTCAGGTCATTTAACAATGAAATCATACCATTCACGTCACTAAGTTTCTTTGTGTTTAATTTTTCATAGTAATAATATTTATTCATACTTTAGCATAACAAATTCGTGTATACATGATACGATGTTTCCCACGAAACTCGGCAGAATTCTGTACACTTGAGAGCAGAAAGTTTTAACTCAAAGCTGTTCGTCTGAGTTTCCTGAGTGTTCAGTACTGACGGTTGATCGGCTGCGTTTGATCGACAAATGGCTCTTGTATTTGATTTTGATTGGCAGGGTAGAGTTTTTTGGCGCATAGCTGCTGGTGTTGCTGCTCGAGTTACCTGTGTGCAGGAACCGCTGCATGCCGGTCAGGCGGTAGCAGTTTTCTCTTTATATTTACAGTAGTAAGAGTGCTTTAGTGTTAGTGCTCGATCTTGAGTACCTTATATTGTCATTGGCTGAGAATGCTCTACATCACCTACATCGACACTCAATAATATCCTGGTTGGTACTCGATGGTATCTTTGTCAGTACTAAATATGTGAACGTTCGACAAGAGCTGATCAGTACTCTATTGTCCTTGATCTATGTCTGTACTCGATTGTACCCTTGATTATCCGTATAAGTGCTTACAGTGGCGTTACTTTTAAGGCATTGGTCACAAAATCGGTTTAAGATGGAGCATGTTTATTAGTCTGAAGAGCGAACTACTCAACTGAACTCATTTTACGATTTTTTTATTAATTGTGTGTATGAATATCTAACGTGCGATTATTATTCGCCTAATCAATTGATGTCTTCTTCTCTATATGAAGTGCATCGTTTTTAACTCTTGTGAGATCAGCGGAATCTTGTGTACTTGTATGCGTATTCAAGTGTATGACATTTCAGTATGTGATTCTTAATTTGTTTTACTTTTATTTTCGATGAAACTGTAAAACGATTCGATTTCTGTAGTATACTGTAATTCCGTTTTTATTCTCTTCGTGTGGCATTTTGCTATTTTTGTTTGTTTTTATTGTCAATAAAGTGGAGAATTGTAAAAGATATTTTTACTTTCTAATAAACAGTAGCATTTAGACATGATTATTGAAGGGTTAACGGTTGGAGATTTGAGCTAGTCTCGAAACTACTTGTGTACTTGCATGCTTGTGTGGTGCAATGGGCAAAACTGGGCGTAGACGGAAGGCACAGCGTTATATTGATGCGGATGATGTGGTTGTCATGTGCCTTAATGCGTTATTGAAACCTGTCAATGCCACCAGCCTCCTACCTCATCCAACTCCAATGTTCTTTTTTTTACAACGCCTTTCTCGAGGAGCTTTACCTACCTGCACATCATCCACCAATCACAGCTCTCTCTTTAGGCCTGCAAAAACTCTTCTTTTCAAGGATCCGTAGCACGGATACAGTGTCCTTATTTTTACGCATAGCAAAGTAGCCTTCAATGAAAGAAAGGTGAGCCTTTCCATTTGATGTCTATATCTCACGACCATAATAGGGGTAAAATTCCCTCTAAATTGCCAGATTGGAATTACATTGTAGTGTAACCCGATCAAATTTCTTGCTAGCCTATGCACATTATTGTTCAAGGAGAAAGTTGCGCCTTTGGAATGTTTGCTTTTGAGCGGCCTGTTCGTTCGGGATATTCGATATTTTAGGACTGGATTATTTTAACTCGAAAATGAATTTACCGGCTGTATTTTTTGCATCAGCTGCTTAATTGTGTCCAGAAATTGTTCAAATGCTTATTGTCTCACGAATGCAATCATTCGTGTCATAATATCCTTCATGAAGGCATGAACTCCTTTTACGTTTAAAATCGTAATTATCTACTGTTAACACGTTTGTTGCGATGCGACCCACCGGTGGGTCACTTAGGTTCTGTAATTTTTTCAGATCCTTCTAGTGACTATGCGTACAAAGTGAAGTTTTACACCAGTCAGGCAATCGCAACAAACGTGTTAACACGTTGACTCCGAAGTGGTACGTATGTATACCACTGAGGTTAGGTTCTGTAATTTTTTCAGATCCTTCTAGTGACTATGCGTACAAAGTGAAGATTTACACCAGTCAGGCAATCGGAGGCAACGTGTTAACACTAGCCAGAGTAGGCGTCAATTTGTGAACATCATTCAAATCGCTTCATTTTAGTTTATTAAGCACGCCAAATTTCAATGTAAACTTGAAAATGTCGTCGTGCGAAAATGGTTACTTGTACTTTTTTAATTGCCTTCATTTATTTTAGTGGTTTATCAGTATGCCCATAGTCCAGAACTTAAAAGGGACGTTAAAACATGCATTTTTTCTTCTTTAATTGTCGTTGGTTCTGCTGACGGTTTTCAAATTCTGTTTATTAGATCGAAGTTACAAATTGGTATTATTTATTTTAATGATCGGTTATATTTTGTTTATTAAACGGTAAAGGCTAAATTTTATTGTTATATTCAATTTTAGTAGTGCTGCTTCGAGCGGTTATTGAATCGAAAGCATGAGCGTTTATTCATTGAAACATTGGTGTTTATTAATAGACTGCATTGACGCTTCTTGGACTAGATTGATGGACAATAAGTGGAAGTAGGTGAAGTTTATTAATTAGGTATTATTGAAGAGAGGACATGACTGCGGGTATGTCAGTGTAAATGCATTGCTCTTGTGATACATGTCCATGTGAGGGAAGTGCCACTTCTATGTTACAGAAGGGCGTGTTCCATGTGAGGGAAGTGCCACTTCTATGTTACAGAAGGGCGTGTTCCATGTGAGGGAAGTGCTACTTCTATGTTACAGAAGGGCGTGTTCCATGTGAAGGATGTGCTCTTTGTGTGAGATGTGCTACTAATGTGTGAGAGATGTGCCACTTCCACGTGAAGGAAAGACCATTTCCATGTGAGGGAAGCGCCATTTCCATGTGAGGGAAACTCCTCTTCCTGTACACTCATCCACTCATTTTTCGGTCATCTTGCTCGTTTTTATCGCGCCAGTGGGCCGCCACGCACGTGTTCGCACGAGCTTCTACCCTCACTTTAGTACGAAACTCGCAACGTTTACTGCTGCTGGCCGCCTTTTATGGCTGTCGTCTATGCCCCTGGTCGCACTCGAGGCAAACTTTATGTCGAACCCGACCCACAAAATCAGAGAAAGCGTCCGATGCCGCACTGCCCACTGCTGCTCCTGCTAACCAAGCCCTGGCTTTATCTTTCCCGCGTCCAGAATTAATTTTTGATGTTTATATGTGTTGAAAGTTGAAAAAATTACCCTGAAATGTTTTAATGAAGTACATATGCACGACTCAACCGTTTCAATTTTTCGTCTTGTTGAAAAGAATTCTATACATAGTGAAAAGATAAATTTTTCGTATAATAATTAGAGGTATTACTGAGAGTATATATGGGACGCATTCGTGACGTTAGAAGTCACTTTGGAACGTATTGAAGACGTTGGCACTCACTTTGGAACGTATTGAAGACGTTGGCACTCACGTTGGAACATATTAAAGACGTTGGCACTCACGTTGGAACATATTAAAGACGTTGGCACTCACGTTGGAACATATTAAAGACGTTGGCACTCACGTTGTAACATATTGAAGACGTTGGCACTCACGTTGGAACATATTAAAGACGTTGACACTCACGTTGGAACATATTGAAGACGTTGGCACTCACGTTGTAACATATTGAAGACGTTGGCACTCACGTTGGAATGTATTGAAGACGTTGGCACTCACGTTGGAATGTATTGAAGACGTTTGAACTCACGTTGAGACGTATTAAAGATGTTTGAACTCACGTTGAGACCTATTAAAGACTTTTGAACTCACGTTGAGACGTATTAACACGTTGCCTCCGATTGCCTGATTGGTGTAAAACTTCACTTTGTACGCATAGTCACTAGAAGGACTTGAAAAAATTATAGAACCTAACCTCAGTGGTACACATACGTACCACTTCGGAGTCAACGTGTTAAAGACGTTTGAACTCACGTTGAGATGTATTCAAAACAATTCCGTTGAAAGAGATCTTCCATAGCTGGAAGAGGAAGAGTCCGCCGTTACGAGTTAGGTTACGGGATGGCCAGCGTCCGTGCTGGCTGGAAGGTTGTCTTCAGTATCGCTGCTCGTAAACTCGTATTGCCTTACACTGGCGCTGTACCGTAGCAGCTTCCCTGCAGGCCGTGTTGCCCTGGGCCTCTACTAACATTTGTTGTGTCGTCTTGTTCTCTCGAGATGATAGTTACTTCCTTTTGTGCAGGTGCTTCACCAGTGAACTTGTCTCGTAGTCGCTCTGCAGGCAAAATTGATCTCGGTTTCGAATCGTTTTCGTTTTGGAGTTGTAAATATTAATTTTTTAGTTTTTTTATCGTGGAGGTATCATAAATGAATTCTTAAAATTATTTTCATTGTAGGGGCTGAAAAAAGGAGCCCTTTTTGGCTCCCCTTTCTCTAATAGTTTACTCTCTGATAATAAATAAAATGAATCCTTCAAATTGATTTCATTCTAGAGACAGGAAAAAGTTATATGAAATTATTTTTGCTCTGGTGGTGAAAAAAATGAGCTCTTCGAATTGGAGATGTGTTTAGGCGTTTCATGATTCGACGGCCAGGTTTTTTAAATGCAGTATCCAAACCAAAACATATTATTTTATCACATAAATACAGTAACGTTCAAATTAAACGTGTTTTAGTTTCACCATTATGAGCCGAAGTATCACCATTTACCCCCGTAACTTATATCAATAGCAAATTATCTGTTGGAAGGATGATCGGGCGATTATTTACTTCATTGAAAGACGATGATTTGATTCTTAGTTTGTCTACACACTGTGCTTGACATTATTATGCTCTAGGATCGATGTACGAGTTAGTATGAAGATCATTACGAAAACATCCCTCAGGGTATCTGCTTCATATTTCTACTGTGGGTCTAACTTAACAGTGAGGTGAACGCATGCTTTGTATATTCATTTCTTTTATATATGTTTGTCATAGCTAACGTTCCGAGTTGTTCATTGAACTTTTTCCAACTGTCTGCGACGAAATTCGTGGCGCGGTTTTAATTATTTAAAATGATTATTTGGCTTTTAAAATTTTCATCTTGGTTACTGGTGTTATCTGTACGCTGTTGCCTAGCAGCTGTCTCCCTAACCAGGAAAAAATGCTCAACTCTGTTGGAATAAACTTGGACAAAATATCATAATGCATGACGTGTGTCTGTAATATGAAACTTAGTCGGACAAAATATCATAATGCATGACGTGTGTCTGTAATAAGAAACTTGGTTTGACAAAATATCATAATGCATGACGTGTGTCTGTAATAAGAAACTTGGTTTGACAAAATATCATAATGCATGACGTGTGTCTGTAATAAGAAACTTGGTTTGACAAAATATCATAATGCATGACGTGTGTCTGTAATATGAAACTTGGTTTGACAAAATATCATAATGCATGACGTTACAAAACGTTACTTTATTCTTGATAAGCACGTGTCAACACATAAGATGTCACAATATATACATAGGATACTTGTCCGTAAATTGTCTATTATTTTCATCATACATTACATTAGAGTTGCGTCAAAAGCAGTTTTTTAAAAATCCCTAAAATATTTTGTCCTAACTGGTCCATGTTACTTCGACAATAATACTTAAAACTGGTGTTTTGAATGCTTGGAAAATTTTAAGAGACTCTTAATTGAGTCTGTTATAAATTACAGGCAAATTGATTCGAAAGATCATCTGTGCGCTAAATTCCCGTGTAATTTATTACACTCCACTAAAGCGTTTTTAACAAAACCCTTCAGTACGTTTATTAAATTTTTGGCATGACACTGCAATTGCTATTCCTGAGTTTCAAGTTGTATTTACAGACGGCAATAATTATGACGTTGTTGAGGACTGTTGAAGAACAGGGTGGTGGTCCGAGGACAGCACGTGGCGAGGTTAGTACTCATGACCTTCGTTCCTGTGGACGCCGTCTGTTGTAGAGGGCGTGCCATTTATTGGCGCTTTGTGGCGCCTCTGAGCTTCTCATTAGGAGGAACTCGCCGGGTTTTCGATTTTCAGCGACAAATTAGGCCTTTTTCGAGTGCCTGTATAGAGCCTATCAGGCCAAAATGAAAGCTTGTGGTCTCAAGCTAAGGCTTAATTAACCCTTTAGCGACCAATTTGTTTTTCTAGTTTCTACGTTTAAGCTCACAAAGACCGTCTGTACACTGATGCAGTGAAGTACGCAGAGAGCCAGGGAGCCAAAAGAACGACGTTGTAACATGCCGCCGCGTTCAAACCTAGTAGCAACCTCATATTGCTCACTGTTTAATTATGAGAAAAATTCTCCCAAAGACCGTGAAAGGCGACCGGATAGTCCACTTGGTCGCTAAAGGGTTAAGGCAGTTTAGGTCTCGTTTTGCGTGGTTTTCAAGAATATTAAGAATTTCAGGTGATCTTGAGACGTCAAATAAGCGTATTTTCCAAGTAAGGCAGCGGTGTATTACGTTTTTTTGTATTTGCAGTTTAACGTATAAGTGAAAGAAATTAATACGGTGTGCGAAAGCTTGTAGCGTAATTTCTTGACATGCGTCCTTTCCTTCACTTTGGTTGTTGTTGGGCTGAAAAAGTTCAGTTTTCTTCGGTTGGCAGCTTGGAAAATATCTGTAGAACGTACGTTTGGGTCTGACACGTTGTTCTCTCTCAAACTGTAATTGTAAAATCTTTGTATTTATGCATTGTTTTTGTGTTCTTTTTCTGTGCTCATGATTGATATAACACCTTTATTTTCGACGAGGGTAACTTTCTCGAATATTTTTGGTTTCGAGGCTATCAAGAAGTTGCAACAATACACCATTTCATGCGGATACTATGGTTAATGTTTGCACTTCAAGAATAAGATTACCACAAATTAAAATGTGAAAATATACTGAAGATCTTGGCGAAATACTTCGGAATGCACGCGAAAATAGGAGACGATGTAGCGCTGCTGCACGCGGGTGCCCTCATGCTGTGACAGATGCCTGCCCCTCCATACCGTGTCTCTCCTTAACGGCCTCCCGACCTTTGTTCCTGCACATCCTTCCGCTCTCGTGCGGATCTCCGTGTTCCACTTTGTGAAGCGCTTCTTTTTACGTCACGCGTGCTTGAAAAATAGTTCATTAGGTTGTGTTTTGTCCCTGTGTGATGAACGAAGTTTTTTGACGCCAAGATGCAGCTGCGAAACTGATATTTTTGCTCTGCGAGTGTGTCACAGAGTTAAGGAATATTACTAACTCTCATGTTCAACGAAGTTTGGTACTTACAACCCCCCTGACAGGTACACAGAACACTAATTGGGTCGTGAACTGGTATATATTTGTGGGGATGCTGGGACACGACTAGTCTTTGTGAAACAGGAGCTGTTACGAGCTATGACTGTCGAGTCTAAGTATTTAAAGCATGATTTTTTATTGTACAGGATGGCCCATAAGTAAGGTACCTCAGTATTCTGCAGGTTCAGATTTTTTGTTTAAGAACAAGTTTAGACATATTTGATGGTTCGCGGAAAGTAGAAAAAAATGTCACAGAATCGAATTCGATTGAATCCAATTGAATTGGAAAGTCGTTGAATTCAAGTTCGGATTCCTTAAAAAATTCCTAAATTCCTGAACTAGTTGCAGCATTTCGTTTTATTTTCGAGTGCGGGTTATTTTCAGTAGCATCGACCATTAGAAGATCACCGTGGCGACAATTCCTCTGGGTGACAATGATCTGTCCTGCATGAGACTCTCGGCCGAGCCAGCTGGCGAGGCAATTTTTAAATATGAAGCCGTCACACTGGTAATTAGGATACGCAGAAGCTGTTTCCGAGTAATTACAGGCCAAGAAATATGCTTCCGTTGTCCATGTTGCGGATGTCACGGGTAACCCACACGAGTGAGATGAAGAGCTAAATTGTGAGTAGTCTTTGGCTTGTCGTCGAGCTCAGTGCAACTTCATCAAAAGTAGTCAGGCGTAGCAACTGTGATCGACTGTTTGTTTTTTAACCCTTTAGCGACCAATTTCTTTTTCTAGTTTCTACGTCTAAGCTCACAAAGACCGTCTGTACACTGATGCAATGAAGCACGCTGAGAGCCAGGCAGCCAAAAGAACGACGCTGTAACATGCCGCCGCGTTCAAACCTAGTAGCAACCTCATATTGCTCACTGTTTAATTATTAGAACAATTCTCCCAAAGACCGTAAAATAGAAAAGTATGGTCCTTTTCGTCGCTAAAGGGTTAATTGATGCACATCACAGATCTCTGTGAGAGAAAATACAAGGTGCGGCAAAACGATCTGATGCATGTGGTGTTTAAATAAAAGTGGAATAGAGTAAAGAACGAAAAGTGATTGTTTTCAAAATGTACATATAAGGCCATTTTGTTCCGTTTATTTTCGTTCTGTAAACATATTTTTCATTGTTGCCTCGATTTACTCTTCTAATTTTTTACCCTTACAAAAGTGTTCCAGTGAAGTTCATTGCATGTTAAAATTGTTCATCGCGTGCTAAAGTAGATCATTGCGTGTGAAATACTTCATTGTGTGCTAAAGTAGATCATTACGTACTGTAGATCATTACGTATTGTAGATCATTACGTGCTGTAAATCATTACGTGTTGAAGTAGATCATCACGTATTAAAGTAGACCATTACGTGCTCAAGTACATCACATGTTGAAGTACATCATTACGTGTTAAAGTACATCATCACGTGTTAAAGTACATCATTACGTGTTAAAGTACATCATTACGTGCTCAAGTACATCATTACGTGTGAAAGTACATCATCACGTGTTAAAGTACATCATTACGTGCTCAAGTACATCATTACGTGTTAAAGTACATCATCACGTGTTAAAGTACATCATCACGTGTTAAAGTAGTCCATTATGCGAAATATTGGCGCATACATAATCCATTCATGTGTACGTGCTACAGAGCATGTAGAGCTCCTAGCGTGTATGTTGACTTGGTTAATTGTGTGGAGACGAGGGAAGCAAAATGCCTCAACTCCCCTCACGTATTGAGCTACGTGAGGGCATCTCAAATTAAACATAAATGTTTGTAGGAGTCGCTCTCTGTATTCCTAATTTCCTTGACGGAAGTTAGTTTTAGGAATTATGTTTGTGCCTCATTTTTGGACGTGGTGTGAAATGTGCAGCTTGGACGCGGGTGTTAGTGAATGAATGAATAGATAAATTAAAAAGTAAATTATTTGATTAATTAATTAATGTTTTGTTGAAGTCAAATCCTTGTTGCTTCAAATTAGTGTATTTTACTCACAATTCATCTCTTCGGTTATTTAATAATTTACCCTTTCATTTTATTTGAAATCTTTTCATTTTATTTAATGATTCTTTCATTTCATTACAGTCTTTTTTATTTCGTTCGTAATCAGTTCATTCAGTTTATAATCCGTTCATTTAATTTTCTCCAAGACACAAGAACAGCATCAAAACACACGAGCGCATGGAACCACAAGCAACAACACAAGCAACAACACAAGCAACAACACAAGCGACAACACAAGCGACAACACAAGCGACAACACAAGCGACAACACAAGCGACAACACAAGCGACAACACAAGCAACTGGACGCAAGTGTATGTTGCAGCGCTGATATCAAGCTTCCTGCTGGAGGTGTGTCGTGTTGTGTGTCACTCTTGCTGTGTCACTCTCTCTCCTGACACTGACACGCGGCGTCTACACTGACACGCGGCGTCTACACTGACACGCTGCTTCTACACTGACACGCTGCTTCTACACTGACACGCTGCTTCTACACTGACACGCGACCTCTGCACTGANCTTGTGTTGTTGCTTGTGTTGTTGCTTGTGTTGTCGCTTGTGTTGTTGCTTGTGTTGTTGCTTGTGTTGTTGCTTGTGGTTCCATGCGCTCGTGTGTTTTGATGCTGTTCTTGTGTCTTGGAGAAAATTAAATGAACGGATTATAAACTGAATGAACTGATTACGAACGAAATAAAAAAGACTAATGAAATGAAAGAATCATTAAATAAAATGAAAAGATTTCAAATAAAATGAAAGGGTAAATTATTAAATAACCGAAGAGATGAATTGTGAGTAAAATACACTAATATGAAGCAACAAGGATTTGACTTCAACAAAACATTAATTAATTAATCAAATAATTTACTTTTTAATTTATCTATTCATTCATTCACTAACACCCGCGTCCAAGCTGCACATTGAACACCACGTCCAAAAATGAGGCACAAACATAATTCCTAAAACTAACTTCCGTCAAGGAAATTAGGAATACAGAGAGCGACTCCTACAAACATTTATGTTTAATTTGAGATGCCCTCACGTAGCTCAATACGTGAGGGGAGTTGAGGCATTCTGCTTCCCTCGTCTCCACACAATTAACCAAGTCAACACACACGCTAGGAGCTCTCTAGATACTCTGTAGCATGTACACATGAATGGATTATGTGTGCGCCAATATTTCGCATAATGGACTACTTTAACACGTAATGATGTACTTTAACACGTGATGATGTACTTTAACACGTGATGATGTACTTTCACACGTGATGATGTACTTTCACACGTGATGATGTACTTTAACACGTGATGATGTACTTTAACACGTAATGATGTACTTGAGCACGTAATGATGTACTTTAACACGTGATGATGTACTTTCACACGTAATGATGTACTTGAGCACGTAATGATGTACTTTAACACGTGATGATGTACTTCAACATGTGATGTACTTGAGCACGTAATGGTCTACTTTAATACGTGATGATATACTTCAACACGTAATGATTAACAGTACGTAATGATCTACTTTAACAAGTGATGATGTACTTTAACACGTAATGATCTACAGTACGTAATGATCTACTTTAACACGGCATGATCTACTTAAGCACGTAATGGTCTACTTTAGCACGCAATGAAGTATTTCACACGCAATGATCTACGCAATGAACAATTTTGACATGCAATGAACTTCACTGGAACACTTTTGTAAGGGTAAAAAATTAGAAGAGTAAATAGAGGCAACAATGAAGAATGTGTTTACAGAACAAAAATAAACGGAACAAAATGGCCTTATATGTACATTTTGCAAACAATCACTTTTCGTTCTTTACTCTATTCCGCTTTTATTTAAACGCCACATGCATCAGATCGTTTTGCCGCACCTTGTATTTTCTCACACACACATCTGTGATGTGCATCAATTAACCCTTTAGCGACGAAAAGAACCATACGGTCCTCTTTTACGGTCTTTGGGAGAATTGTCCTAATAATTAAACAGTGAGCAATATGAGGTTGCTACTAGGTTTGAACGGCATGTTACAGCGTCGTTCTTTTGGCTGCCTGGCTCTCAGCGTGCTTCATTGCATCAGTGTACAAACGGTCTTTGTGAGCTTAGACGTAGAAACTAGAAAAAAATTGGTCGCTAAAGAGTTAAAAAACAAACAGTCGGTCACAGTTGCTACGCCTGACTACTTTTGACAAAGTTGCACTGAGCTCGACGACAAGCCAAAGACTACTCACAATTTAGCTCTTCATCTCACTCGTGTGGGTTGCCCGTGACATCCACAACCTGGACAACGGAAGCATATTTCTTGGCCTATAATTACTCGGAAACAGCTTCTACGTATCCTAATTACCAGTGTGACGGCTTCATATTTAAAAATTGTCTCGCCAGCTGGCCCGGCCGAGAGTCTCATGCAGGACAGATCATTGTCCTGCATGAGACAATTATTATTGTCGCCACGGTGATCTTCTAATTAAGTCGATGCTACTGAAAATAACCCGCACTCGAAAATAACACGAAATGCTGCAACTAGTTCAGGAATTTAGGAATTTTTTAAGGAATCCGAACTTGAATTCAACGACTTTCCAATTCAATTGGAT
>VCRD01001969.1:3487-37876 GCA_006783055.1 Trinorchestia longiramus
TTGTGAAGCTTAAGGTAAGATTTGAAATTCAAACTGAAACGAGGGTAAAAAGGGAGGAGCAGTATAATTTTATGAAAACATGTCTCAGATTACCATGTGGACGAAAGAACAGATGTCCTTTGGTTTTTCATAGATTTTGAAAGTACATGCAATTAAGACAAAAGATGATAGAGGTACCGTGTGAGAGTTATTGGGTTATTTAGTGCGTAAAATGTGTATTCTTAGAATTAACTCAGCGCTCGTTAAAATCGTGAGTAAGCTGATTGATTTCCGTGCAAGTGGAGTTGAAGTAGGGCTGTAGGATGCTTCTAGGGCGTCTTCTATCGTAGATAAGGACCTTATATAGTAAAATTCGCGTTATAAAAAGGTATTAAAATGAACAGCGTAGATGGCAAACGCGTGTGTTAAGCTAGTTACTTTTTGTTGCGGCAGCTGCAGTGCATAAAAGCCAGAGAACAATTACGGTCACTTATTGCTGTATCTAGATGTTCAGTAGGAAAACTACTAAAGGGAAATTATGACGGCACTTGTAACACTATAGATATGCATACAAGATAGTTCGAGAGATAAAGGAAGATATGTTTGGAGTATTTCGTCGTGTTGAAATAAATGTGGCTATATAGGAAAACAAGAGATGTCAAATTCTGTATTAAAAGTACTTGGAAATGGGTATTCGAGAATAAGGGATTGGTGCGAAAATAAGTAAGCATGGAAATATGGAATACGGTTACTGCTACCATGGTAAAGCAGTTTGGTAAACAACCAAAAGGTGCCCGGCCTTGCTTTACGAGTTACCATATATGCTACTCACACTGAGGGTCTTTGAATTTTGGCTCGCATATTAGTACTGTAGTGTGAATATTGTTCAACTGTCGTCCAGTCATTCCTTGCAGAACAGTCTTTTGTGGAGAACTATTTGACTTGCAGCGTTCATTTACTATTCAGATTCTCACTTCGTCACTTTTTTAGTCGTTCTAAATTATTTAATTTTACTTCTAGTTATCTCACTTTTTCCAAGCCACATTTTCTACCAACTCATATTTCCTTAAAAAAAATTCCCAGTGCATTCTTCTCTTAGATTAGAAAAGTTTTCCATTGTAAATTATGCATTCTAATTAATTTTTTTTTGTGTAGCTGACCTCATTATAAGCAGGTAATATTTTTTTCTTTGAGCACACTTTAGTTTCTCAGATACGGAGCCTCGTTGCACATGAAAAAAAGACAAAGTGGACAATGCACTTATGATCACATCTTTACGAGTACTAAAATGTGACTTTGAATGAATAAATTCTACTTTTCCTCAAATTGGTATAAAATTGGGGTGATAGCAGATAATTTCAATTATTAAGTCTTCTATGAAGTGCCTACCTACATCTGGATGATGTATTATTTTTGTACTTTCGATTGATTGGTTATTGAAACATGGCAACGGGTGAAACTTAAGACTGGAAGACCACCACACATGAAAATTCATTTCAACCCCTCGTTCGTTTCGTATCTGGTAAAATGTTTGTTTTTCAAGCTACAGTGACTAAATCTCCACATCTGCCCTTTGTAATTGATACCTCTAACACCAATTATGTATAGTTATGCACTGCTATTACTGCCTACTGCAGGATGCTGGTACTGAGGTGGTGAAGGCGAAGGCTGGTGCTGGTTCTGCCACGCTGTCCATGGCGTACGCCGGTGCTCGCTTTGCCATCTCCGTGATGAAGGCTTTGAATGGGGAGCAAGGAATTGTGGAATGTTCCTACGTTAGGTGAGTACTGGGGCCTGAGTAACTCGGCTAATTAAATGCATTGGTTGTGCTTGAAGCATCTAAGACGATTTTTTAAGAGGATATCCACGTTTGTGATACATTGTTGATTGCGCTAAATCACACGAGCCCGATCTAGTAAATTTAAATTTCCAATATGAGTTAATTTATTTCAGGTGTTTTCCATCATGTACCTCGCATAGTTTTAATTTAGCACATCCCCAAAAGAAATAATGTAGGGAAGGCGAGGAATAACTTACGAATTCTGAAATTAATAATGGCCCCCCTCATACTCAAGACAAAATGATTGCGTTCTATTCTAGGGTAACGAAGATAAATAAAATAAAGATGAAAATAAAGTCAGTAGAATCAGAAGACAATGTGGTAGACGAATGATGATGAACCCAATATTAAAGTTTTATTACACACCGAAGTAATTATCGTACGTCATCTTTATACGAGGCAATACGAGATATATTTGTCTATAATATAGGTCTTGGCGGGTTCATGTGATGTTTTTACGGTGGTGCTTCATATTGATATTGAATTTTTCATATGAATGTACGCAGGTCAGACGTGACTGAGGCGAAATATTTCTCTACGCCCGTTTTGTTCGGCAAGAATGGAATCGAGAAAAATTTGGGAATAGGCAAAATTAGCGACTTCGAGGCGAAGCTGGTGCAGGAGGCGCTGCCCGAGCTTAAAGGCAGCATCAAGAAGGGCGAGGACTTCGTTGCCGCCATGAAGTAGAAAGGTAAAAGTAATGTGGAGAGCAGTATATTACTTGTAGCATACTTACCTACGCAGGCGAAGCGTAATGTTTGGACCGTATACTACGCCGCTCCCGCCATTTACTACGGCTTTTTTGAGTTTGTTTGTAATAAGACGAGTTGTAAAAACGATTTTAATTATCTTCTGTTCTTCATAGATTAAACACTGAAACATACAATCGAAGCAGTAATAAAGATTAGTGTTCAAAGTATTGTATTCGTTCTAAATACTGCTCTTCTATTCATGATTTTTAAATGTTTGGCGATTGTTGATAATAAATTCAATATATACAAATAACTCGCTCTTTCCTTTTCCGTTCATATGTTTGACAGGATAAAAATACGTGACTTATATTACAACCTAATTTTCTTTGTGAAGTTCACAAATCACCGTTTTCGTTCTCCTTTCTGCGTCCGTTTCTTCTCTTTATCTTTACGCTCCTCAGCCTTTAACTTTTGTTTCTCTCTGTAATATGGACAAACCCTGAGTTAGTCAAAAAATATAATATTGTAAGATACTTTACTTCATTTGTATCACCTCGTTAACTGTTTCCTCTTAAACTAGCCTAATATCTTTTCATACCTTTCGGTTTTGTCTTTCTCCTTCTTGACTTTGTGCTCGAGTTTGCTCTGCTCTCTCTTTTGCCTCATCTCTTGCTCCACGGCAGCTGCATTCGTATTTTTGGCCAACATCGGATCATTCTTGCTCTCCTCTACCTCGTGTTCATCGTCATCGACTCTCACTGCCGCCACCTGAAGAAAATGGTGAAACATGGTTAATATTAAAATATCTCACTCGCTTGTAAGAAGTCTTTTAGCCTTCGTAATCGTTATTGTCAACATTTGTTGTATATTTTTTTCGAACTCGCCTGTAAATTTAAAACAAGGTATACGTTAGCATAAGATTCTCATCGGTATTTGACATTTTTACTACAATGAAAAGTGACCTGTAAACACTAAAACTTATTCACCAGGTATGTCACATAACAAATTCTAAAGCACCGCTTAGTTTTTAAAATGGTTGCATTGCTGTGTAACGAAGCTTATTAATATCTATTGGAATGGAGTGGCCATTATACTGGTAGATAGTTCTTGACACAGGAAGCACCAAGTGTCAAGTAATTACTCTTATTTCTTCCTAAATGTTTTCATTACATTAATGGATACAAGGCAGCGGTCCTTCCTTTAAAACAATCTTACCGTAAAGCGGTTAATTGTGAAGTTTAATTTTCAAGAACTGAAGTCGAAAGAGACGCTGAAAAAATTTGCACAAGTTCACAACTCTAAAAGACGAAATCAAAGGAGGGAACGAAACGACTTGCACTACTATATCCGAAATTAACAATTCACTTCTCACGTTAGATAAGAATGTATTGGGAACCCTTTTAAAACACAAGTCCCATACTTTTTTCCCAACTTTTCTAGAAACTTGAAATTTTTGCAAGTGATTCTACTTTATATTAATACTGTACGCACTACGATCAATAATATCTGACGTATATGCTGAAACAACTAACTTAGCAAAGTTCTGAACAAAATCCATCATTGATACTGGGAATTGATCATGGCACTATATCCGCATAGGACGGGATATTTAAAGGTTTTATGAACACTCTAAACTGAATACTTCATTCACAATAATGATTCTTATACACGAAAAAATGTATTTTTGTTCGACTTACGCTCTTAAAGACAACTGAAAACAATACTCGACCTTAGCGTTGAAAGTAACAACTAAAAAGAGTAAACCAACAAGCTGTGACTTTGTTCAGGTGGCTGTACAGACTTGACGTCTTCCTCAACATAACGTTACATGAAAGCAGCGTCGTACATATTTTAGTTACTTCTAACGCTCTTATTTTACAGTAGCTTATTTCAAGAGAACAGCGGCCGTACGAGGCAATGAACTCTTGGCTATCTGTGAAAGAAGTTCAGTAACTAGTGTCTAGTCCTCCAATTGAAAAATTACTAATCAAATACGAATATCGAAAGTCTGTACTTACGGGAAAAGTCCTATAATAACAATCACATAGCGAACTTGGGCAATTGCGTTGTGAACTACAATTTCTGTAATACGAAGACTGGCTTACCTGGGCGTGCTGCGCGAGTACAGCGCGCTTCAGCTGTTCGTGCTCACTGCTGATCGTTTTCTTCGAAGGTTGATTGGCTACAGCAATAGAAGAAGCCTGCTTCTCCATCAACTTCGCCAATTTGCTGTCCAGCGTTTCATCGTCCTGGAAAACTTTAAAAAATTAACAATTGCTCAGCATGATAGAATTGAACATTGAGCATTACATTGTGCACATAATTCAGTCCTGAAAATGTCAGTAACAACTATTTACACCTACATAGCTGGAAAACTCGAATTACAGTTATTACTGTTCCATACAAGAATAAAATTTATTCTTGACAGGAGAATAATGACTCTAATCCGAGTTTTCCAACTACGTGGGTGTAAATAGTTGTTTTATTGTTTATTAATCACAGCATGAAACAAAGTGATTCAAACAGCACTCGATAGTTTCTCAACAAAATAAAAATGAAATATAGATAACAGCTGTAGTTCCAAATACGCTACAAAAACCACGACAGTCCATTGCTGGAAGTATGTCGCAGTACCTGGCATAATGTTTGACATGGAATGGAGAAGACCTAGAAAAGTTGGAGGTGCTTCACAATCAGGTCGTTTGGCATTAGGCGCCCCAAAATGGACGGCTGTTGAAGCTATTAGAGGGGATCTAGGGTGGAGGCTATTTTCTGAAAGAATGGTAAAGGCTGTGTTGAATTATATGATGAGAATTGAGCGAACGAAGAATAAAAGGTGGGTTAAAAAATCTTTAAATGGAATCTGAGTGAGTCTCTGGGAGAAAATTTGCTGGGGGCATGCAAGAAAACTGAAGATTTAGAAAACTATTGGTGTTAGAATTGGAAGAACTACGACGATCGGTTATTGAGAGGTCGTGGAGGTAAAAGAACAGAGTGGGATTGCAATAAGTGGAAGAAAGGAATTGAAAAACTAACAAAAGAGTATGGCCTGAACAAATGGAAGCATAGTATGAATGGGAAAACTACTTTAATTTGGTATGCCAGTAAGAATGTACCTAGGTTTGAAATGTTTTACGATGGAAGTTTTGGCAGCCAACTCTTGTTTGCCGTCAGATCTAAGGCATTAAGTGTGAATAGGCGGACATAGAGGTGGAATGAGGGGAATAAAAGGTTATGTCTACAGTGTAATAGAGAAGTAGAGGAAACAGTTGAACATATAGTCTTAGGACGTAGTATATATGAACATAAGCGAGAGAGCCTCATGGATGTGGTCCATGAGCAGTATAGAGAAAACAAGTGGAATGCAAGTGTGTTGACGAGGACTCCGGTATGAGGTATCTTGTAGGGCTGGATGAGGAATGTAACATGACTGTTGTGGATGCAATGAAAGATTTCTTAGTGCATGCATGGAATAAGCGACAGTGATGTTGAATAGTCATTTTTTTAATGTGACTACCTGCTAAGCATGTGGGGCTGTTTATGACAAGCTAATCTTACAGTGATGCCCTCACTTGGCTGGTTCATTTGCATTGAATGACTCAGGGTGGCCCTAGAGGAATTACTTTAGACAACTCTGGCTCACAAGAGAAAAGCTCTGGGATGCCATCCTGTTGTATGCGTGTGTATTAGAGGGAATTGAAGGCAGTTACAAAGGCCCCAGCCAAACGCTGGCACTCAAATCTAAGTCTAAGTCAAACTCCAGGCTGCTAGAATGATGAGTAACTCGACTCCTTTGAAAATTTAAGAAAACCAGAGAAAAACTTCTGATGCAGGAAATAACTTGAGGATTCTGTGCATAAGGTGAACCAAGTCCTCACGATGGCCAAAATAATAATTCTCTTCAGTACACCTTCATGAGGGCATAATGCAGCTTACGACGAAATTCCTAAAACATCTCAGCCAGCAATTACTGCATTACTCATAATAAGACCTTAATTAATAGATTTCATGATAAAAACTTACCAAAGTGTGAAGAGGAACTCCATTGCTCCGAGTGTCAGGGAAGCAGGATGACCATTTTGAGAGGATTTCTTTGCATAGCTCCTCTATTCTGGTGTCCTGCACAGAAACTGCTCAATTTAGATCAGTTCAAATATGCACTTACAATTTCTACTATAATTTAGTTGAAGTACATACTGCTTGAACAATCTGCATAGTTTGAATAATGGAAAACTGAACTAAGCTTTCTCATCACACTCTCCACGTTGATGAGCTATTAAAAGTAACCCAAATCAAAATGTAACTTTAGATTTTTTGTTAGTGTAAGTCCATTTATTTATAATTTTAAATAAGAAACACTGAATAGGAAAAAATACAAATTGGACATTAGGGCATTGAAGTCCAGCATTAGGAAGTAAATTGTAAAAATCAAGCACATTGATAAGAATATTTTGTGGTCCATCTCAAAATACAGTACAATGAAATTTTTTTTAATGAAAACTAGAAGAGGAGAACAAATATGCACCAATAACTATAATTAACAGTATCTATCATGTCTGAAAAAATGTATAGCTCATGGATAGTTAACACATTCTATTTTGTAATTTTATTTTTTATGCTTGTTTCACCCTATCCACATATTGTGTTAATCCTCAAGTTATTTTATGGAACTTTCTGATAAGATGGGGCAAATTTTCTTTCTTAGACATACCATTTAAACTAAACCAAAATTTCACAGAAGACTACAGATATAAAATTCCTAAATGTAAAAATTTGAGAAAATATAAATAATTTCAAATGTCAAATCCTTGACATTTTTACTAAAACTTAAATCCCATTAAATAGTCAAATGGCCATCATAGACTTCAGCTATCTACTGTGAAAAATGGTTTGTGATTCATAGAATAAGCAACACATAAATTCAATTAGGATTAAAGCTGAGAACTTGGTATCAAAGTCACATATAAGAGAGGCAGGTAAAATGTCGGTAGGCCGGTCTTTCAGTAAATAAGGAAGGATAAATTATCAAATGATATCAGCAACAGACTGGCAACAAATATATGCAGTTCTGCAAAGTATAACTAAGGACAAACTTGAGAACTAGAAATTTTAAAACATGCTTGAAAGAACAGCATTTTACATACTTATATAGAATGAATTAAACCAGATCACTTAAAATATGTATGTACATAGTTACTAACCTCTAAAGCAATACATTTGACTTTAGTGTAAAAATAAATGAATAGAAACTAAGCCTCTAGAGCAGTGGTTCCCAATCTGTGGTATGTGAGGGCCTTCCAGGTGGTACACGAACACTTTTGGGGTCAAGAACAATTTTTATTTTGTTATATTTTACTTCACAAAATGTTTACTGCCTAACATAGGGTAATCTGGCAACAATTTGTAGTTAGCAAATCTTGGTTGATTTGCATGTTCTACTTGTACAATTATGGAAATAAAGTGATATCTGATCAAATTTAATTTCTCTGGAACCAGGTGGTACGCTGCAACTGTACGGGACCTCCAAGTGGTACTTGATCACAAAAAGTTTGGGAACAACTGCTCTAGAGCAAACTGTATTGTGCCCAATGACTGCAGATCAGAACAAGGAAGAAATCTCACAACCCATTCAAGGTCATTGGTCATCTAAAATGTGTACAACATCTCTGCTATCTAAACAGGTTATCTTGGGTGACCATTAGTAGTGAACACAGAACTACATACAAAAGAAAGTATTTTCTCAAAATGATTATCAAAAATGTGAATAGTCAGTCAGCACTATATAGCAACATGTATTGTTATATCCTCTAAACATTGAAGCTATAGAAACATTGCAGATATTTATTAGCTAGCCACATAACCATTACAAATGTTTCAGAATATACTCACAGTTATTTCAGCAATGATGCCTTGAAGTGCTTCATCCTTTTCTTCTATTGAATCCTCACCTTCTAAAATTCCTCTAATATATGGGAAAAAAACTTCATCATCTGTATTTAGTTTGATGAGAGTTTCTTTCAAATAGGCATCAAACTCAAGGGACCTTGTTTCACCAGACATTTTTGCCTGTAATAATCATTATCACAGAGCTTACATATTGCTATTAGCCAAAACACATCAATTCAGTAAAAGAATCATTACTTTTTTAACAAAAACTCAACTCATAGCATTGTTAGTGTAAATATAATAAAATAGTACATCACTAAAGTAATTAATATAGATTCCATAATTTTATAACTCATAAGATGAAATATTGTCAAATCTATTTTTATACTAGGAAATTCACATGCATATATATTACAACCAAATACAAATGCAGTACAAGTAGTCTCACAGGAATATAATAAAAGGTAATAAGTATTTACTTATGTAGAACTCAATCCTGTCCCTGCATAAGAGTTTGAGGTCAAATTTGAAGAGAAAGCACAATGAATTGAACAAAAACCTCCCTTGACATGCACACAGAAATTTTGTAACTGGAAATTTTATTATGATTACTGATATTTCTCAGAAAATTGCACACATCAAAATTTGCTTCCCTTTTCTTTCTTTCCATTATTATGGCTACTTGTTAACTGTGAATGTTTATTCAACTTTTCCTTTAATGTGTATCTTACTTCAAGAACCTACTTAAATGTCTCATTATTTCTTATTCTCATTATTTTCTATACCTTCAGTTTCATACACATGGTACTAGTAAATAAATATACTATTGGTTCTTTTTCCAATAAACAAAATTTGCTTAAACTGAATCTCTTCTGTTATATTCAGTCTCAAAAGAAGCTATGCATGCATGGCACTGTAACACATTAGGAAGTCCTTGGGTTATGAGAGATAAATTTTAGAGCCACAATTGGAAAGTAGAGAAATTGAGATCCAAACATGATGTTATTGAAATCTCATTTATTTCCACCATTAGAATAATTTGATATCCAGTTCAATTTTGCAATCTATCATCAGACTCAGAGGAAATTTCAATTCAATTGTACTCATTGGGATCTTTAGATTTGTGCATATTATTACTGTATCTTTGTTTTACAATTCAACAACACCCCACAAACACTGGTCCTTAACTGGTATCCACAGGCCTTATTTAATCCTATATTCATTACTCTTAAAGCAGTGACTGCTGATAAATAAATGTTTAAATAATTTGATCCTTTCAAATAAATAAATTGGATATTTTTTGTAAATTTCTTTAACATGGTCTGGAAAGCAATTTATAAATGTTAACTCCATTACACTTTCCAATACTTCACCTAAAATTTAGCTAAATCAGCCAAATGCCTATATTTTGTTAGCAAAATCATTAACTAATGCATTCTAACTTAACATGTTGGCTAAGATGGCTTAACCATTTAGCAGTTTCAGACAATTTGCTGGTTCTGGCCACAACTTTAACAAAAAATATAGCAGTACACAGAATATATGAGGATTGGTTTAACATAAAAATTGAGTATCAGTAATAAAAACACAAGACCCATCAGTGGGCATCTGACATGTCAAGCTTATTGACATCAGCCACACATTTGAGTACGACATGCAGGTCTCAGGAGGCACAAGTTTTTTAAAAAGTGATACAAGACTCACATGTGGTACTTAAGACGTATTAAAAGAGACTGTTGAGTACCACATCTGGGTCTTAGACAATGAAAAATTAATTTATGTATATATATCTCAATTATTTAAGATGTCCAAAACTTTTCTTCAAAAGCTAAAATTATTAATAGAAAATCAACATACTCTATAGAGTGGACATGCTACATGTTGCTACATGTGTAGCTTTATAATAAATTATCTTCAGAATTACCTGAACTGCAATGAGAGGAAATATATTCTAATATCCTCATCAATGATTTGGATTTCAAAAATATTCCACAGAATTTTTTTTTAAACATTTCCCTTCAATTTTGAAAAATAATAATGACAAAACTCAGCCTCTCAGTAGCCAAGACTAGGCTACCTTGATAATAAAGTTACTATGATTTACAGACTTGCATGGTACATCATTCACCTGGTCATCAAAATAGCTAGTTGTTGGGATTTATTTTTAACACTTTCAAAAATAGAAGATAAATATTCACTAGAATTTTCAAGTATTAACATTATTTAATATAAATATTATCAAGATCTTTATGCTGTTCACACTACACAGAATAAAGGGAGACTAACACCACTGGCAACTATTTTGACAGATTTTTGTATTATCCTTTCTAATATTTTTTTTAATAAAGTTCACACATTTCAGAATGTTTTCCAATGATGTGAAGACTATTACACCCATTATTATTACTGGAAAAAGTTATGCCACCTTGACACACCCAATGCTCTGCCAACCTAGTGTCCCAAAACATACTGTCTTTCCTGCCTTTTCTTCTTCAAACATAAACCACTCTACACAGCATGGTAAGTTTATCTTGACGATAGTCTTATTCAGCCCACTTAATAGTCAGCTTTCACCTAAACTCTAGCCTACAAATTTGAGAAAAATGTCAGACAATTTAGCTCCTCTATCGTGAGAAAAATAAATCAAAAAATATACATACATTGCAAAGTCTTATTAGTTCAAAAGTTCAACCTTTCCATCAGAGATATTGTTTGTTTTCATTTTCTGCAAAAGTAGGGGTCATGAATGAAATAAGCATAATGTAATAAGTTTTAGAAGGTCTTATTTTAGCTACTTGTATCCCATTACTACTCTTGTAAACACTTTTAATCAATATTTTTGCCAACTCAATATTTGATGTTTCAGGAGAGATCGTATACTAATTTCCATTATCATTGTATCTCTTTTCTAATCATCACAGGCACTACTACACCAATACTCTATTTTTTCTTGGTTGCTACTGCACCTATGCAGGTAAGTAGATGTATAGTACTGCTTTTGTTCTGGTTAGGATTCAACTTTTATTCTACCTAAAATCCAACAGCTATCTAACATAAAATTATATCTAATAATATGATGCATCATATTAGGATCCATTATACATTTACCACTATTACAAGTAGCTGCAAGATTACAAGGATTTGCTCATTGAAATTAAATAAAAATAGTAAGTAAAATATATTGTCCCTATTGAGATAAATAAGAAAAGAATAAACACATCTGTGAATACATTCACAGAAGATATTTGCCTATCTATGAAGAAAGAAAAACATTTCTATGAAAGCTTATACCACCTCCTATTTGATTTGATCACTGACACAATGACATGACTCTTTTGAGAACAATGGAAAGGACTATGGTGCTTACGTATTATCGGGAGGACCTTTAAAAAAACGACTCAAAAATTAAAGTAAATTATTTATTGAAACGGTTAAAACAATAACCTAACCTAACCTAACCTAACCTAACCTAACCAACAAACCCTGTGAAAAAAAAAGAAAAAGTAAAAATCAAAGGTCCTCCCGATAATACGTAAGGACCAGGACTATTATCTCCACAGAAACGAAACAGCAATCCTAGTTCTTTGCCTAAAGTGAGAGCCTACAGCAGTCAAGGCCTTTAATTTTCTCTAAAATACATACAACTAGTTGACATTCTCATCTGAAAATAATCCCTCAAAAGCCACCCTTGGTTATTTCTATCTAAAAGAATCAGCCATGTGGACGCACGAATAATCTTTTAAATCTTTAGCGTTCTTGCACGCCCCAGCAAATTTCCTCCTATACATTTTAACTCAGATTCCATTCAAAAATTTCTTCAAGCCCCCTTTCCTTCTCCATTCACTCAATTCTCACATAATTTTACAGTCTTCACCATTCTTTCGTAAACCAAAGTCCCCCACTAATTACTTCTTCAGCCATTTAGGCAATGGACTTCACCAAACACCACCAACAACATCACGAGTACAGCTCTAAGCTATTTTGGCAACCGGGAACAGCACCTCTGTCCTCTGTTTGTTTAAGGTCGCACAAGGCCTGTACGGCCTGTACTCTGTAGGCTCGGTTCTGAACTTCTGACGTTTAAGCATAAGTGTAAAACTCGACTCTTGCATTGAAAATTTTACAGTATGATTTTAAATTCGAGAAGTTGAGTTAAAAAAGTGATGTGATTTTAGTAACATTTGGTTCAGTATGCTGAAAGTCAATCAGTGGGAACAAAATTGAAAATTAAATTAGAAAAAATTAATTTAAAAGGGATTAACAGATATCTAATACACTCAGATTAACACGTTTAAATAAATACAGATAAAGATCTTTTGTACCAAAAGTTTTTAAATTACATATTCATCTACATACTTTTACGAGACATCAATATTCGTCAGCATATGTTTCAAAATTACACAAGATTATTGCTGTTGAAGAATAGCCAACTTCTTTAAAGAGGTATGAAAAATTGTGTTTATTGAAATTAGTCCTCTAATATTTTTGTTTTCATGGCTAATTTTGTGCTCAAAATTATTCAAATAACAAATTATCATGTCCCAGACACAAATCCAACATTGGCGTAACTTTGTCTTCTATATCATCATGTTTGAAAAAAATCAATAAAATAAAAATGCAATACATGAGAGCTCATCGCTAATAATGATTTTCATCCCCATTAATAGCATTAAGTTTAAGCATGTTTCAATGGAATACTTTACGTAAGTTACATATTATTACAATGGAAAAGTCAATTTTTGGAATTTTTCTATCAAATTAAAAGTTGACGTCATTTCGTACAAATTGAATTTAAACATATTTGGAATATGAACCAAGACATCTTTCTTGCGAAAACATAGCAATGGCAATGAATAAAATTTCAGGTGCAAACCAATTAAGAGAAATCTGTAAAAGATATGAAGTCAAATCACGTTTCTAAAATTCACCTTAGTAAATTCTAACTTGAAAAGTATTCATAGTAACACTTGTGTTTACGGTAGATACATATCCTGAATATAGTGAAAGGGACGTTCAAAATTCGTGTAGTAATAGGGCTTTTTCAAAACGATTTAAGCTGCTAAATCGTGAACGTAGAGACGTAAATTTAGTTTTTGTATAAGCTCACATGAGTTACACCAGCAATATTTTCATATTAACTTGATAAGGAAAAACTAGGACATAATATTTCTAATGGCTGATCACATTCCCACATGATGCACAACATACAAGCTCACTGCAATACAATGTCAACATAAATTGATGTTAGTCGAAATCTTAGATTCAAGCTAAAACAGTTCAAAGCTTTGTCGCTTACAATCCCTATACCCAAAATAGCTTCAATATGCACTTTATGACACGCCATTATAAATAACTCAGAAATTTCATTATCGGCTAAAAAAAATAAGCAGCATTACCGTCCTTCCCACCTACGAGCGATACAAGATTAATACTGCGAAAACCACGTGAGTGACAAAGAATAATAACCAGCTCAAGAGCTGCTTCTTAACGTGATATTCAAGGTCTTCAAAAAATTGGCTATCAATGGGGTAATTTTATTATCATACAATATATCTACATATCTATAAATATGAACATAAGACCAAATTTCGTATAAGTACACAATAGCATACATATATACAATCAAAAATATACATTGCTCACAAGTCAGCAGTGGTCATAACACACAGCAGATGTCGCAACACAACCAAATGTACGCTTAGCCACAAAAGTTCAACAGGCAACAGATCGCCAAGACAAAATATAAGTAAGAAAAATACATCTGTGGCACAAACTTCCCAAATTTACAGCTACAAAGGGGGAGGGAGACCCCAGCGCGCTACTGTGCCTTGCCATGTTGGCAATTTGGATGTCTTGCTCGGTAGTTAAGCAGGCGAGTTGGGCTGTCGAATTCTGTAGTGTGGACGTTACAGAATGCATATAGAATCAGTGAAAAACATGGCAGCGATTCCAAGCGCTACCAGGGAGCTTTCAGAGGAGTGTTCCAATAGGGAAAAGTTCCTCAGCGTAGCCACAGAGATGACTTCACCACAGTGGTAGCACAAGCACGGCTAGGGTGAAAGGAGATAAAACATAAACAGATTAGAAGATACTTCACGAGAACAATTTCTTTGTATTAAATACAAGCTATCTGTAGAATAACGAAAAATATGAAGAAAGGCATCTGTTACCTAAATAAGCCAACAGTTAAATTGTGCTTTCCATCCAGAGTAGGACGTCAAAGAAGCTATAGCTGTAAAATCATGACATAAGCATCGACACGAAGTACATGTTGGACAAACAGAAAGAATGACGCAAATTATACAAGAATGAATTTCAAAATTCTAAAAGTTGAAGCAATATCTGAACAATTATGGAACAATCAATTTAATTCATAGCACATTATGCCAAGTGGTGATGAAACAGTGATGGGTCACTCAGGATAACACCGATGAAAGTCAAGTGTTAGCAGTAGTGTTCGGTCGCTCGAACACTGCTGAAATGAAGGATACTCTACTGGGGTTGCAGATAGTCATGACGAAACTACTCGTAACCCTTTGCAAATCCGCATTGGAAACAGAATCCCAAAACTGGGATAGGCTAGTACTTCCTTACGAAGTTAGAAAAAAACACTCTCTTTCTTCAAGAAAGTTCATGACGCGAGTTACATTAACATACACAATAGGACCATTCAGAACCTAGAATCGACAGAATTATCTTAAATACAGTGACCACAATAACCAAATCACAGTAGTTCGAACCAATGAAAGTAAAGCTTCAGTAGCAAAGAAATGATTACTAGGAATAATGTATCAGAAGACAGTGGCAGGCCATCAATAAATGAAGTGAAACAAATAAATGCTCTTCGTAGTTCAAGAAATTCTCAGCTTCGTATCGGTACCCAAACACCCCATAGTTAATCAGTTCTGCTGCGTGACATTGATCCAACAATTATAAGCATTAATAAGAGTGAAGCATCTGAATTAAAGAAGTGTTTGCAGTTATCAATATAACTGCGTTGCGCATTATTTGGAATGAATTTGTCGTCGTAAGAAGACTTTGAGTTGCCTATTTGATCAAGCCGTCGGATCAAAAATGTAAAATGTATCACGCTAAATGGTGGACTTGAGATTAAAGTTTTGCCGTCACCATTTTTTTACTAGATTTAATAGCAAGAACATGAAAAAAGTTGCAGTGAATACATAATAGAAATTCGTTAAAATATTTGGTTTGGTTCAATCAGAAAAACAAAATATTTTCAAGAAGTTCAAGCTTTCAAATTTTCTCTCGCTCATTTGAACTAAACTCAAGAACGATTTACGCAGTGTAGCACAAAGGCGTTAAATTTTAGTGTATAGCTCGTTACAGCATACTGAAGTCGGCAGAGAGAAGTACCATTACTCTCTCTGTGAGCAGCTAGAGACGCCACCGAGGGACTCTCCTAGACGTACTTTGAGGATGCTATCACTATAAACATCCCTTTCTAAGAGGAACTAGGGAGTCTTGCACATCGCAAAACAGGCGCTATATCCCTAGGTACGCTTGAGAACAATCCTCTTCAGCAAAACCACGACGGAGAGCAGGAAGAAAATCCGAATTATTTGATAAAATTACAAATTTAAAAGAAATTTTTTTGTTGAGAAATTAATTTATATTAGACACAGAAGCCACGACTAACCAAGACGATCTAAACAATTCCAATGTCAAAGTTAAAAAATATTTTAAGTTTGCATTTAATGTATAAAGGTGCAGAATATAATCATTCATTCTATTATCCATAGGAACACATTCTTCGAAAAAAAAATAAAATGCTTGGTAAAATCATATTTTTCATGAATCAGTTCAATATTCGAGTCCCATACATAAACAACGAATAAATTACAAAATCGCAATTCATTACTTACAACATCTATAAAAATGTCATCCATAACGCTGTTGCTGATGCTAGTAAAATTTTTTATCATGTTGCCACCGACCCACTCATTGTCAGCAACAATATCAACGAGTGAGTGGTATTAAAGTTTGTCTGCGCTTCAGTGACTCAATACTATATCGCGCCGATCTCCACAATACAGAGAAAAGTCTACCTGTTTCGTCACCATAACAACACTGTAATATCATCACTTATCTCCATTATAAGATTTTTATTTATAAACAGTAGCCACAAATAGACATGATCTCAACGGCAATGAAGTGGTCTCAACAATGTTAAAAGGTATTTATTTACTTTGAGCCTAATGTGTAGGAAAGAGTAGGTAACAGAACAATCAATCCATAGATCTCATAAAAAATAGCCAAATATGAAGTCACGTTCATAAGTGGAGAGCAGCTAAGCTTTTGGGGTTGCAGCTACCCATCCATTTACGGCTGAGCGCTTTACTCACGCTGAAACCCAATCACACATCAACGCGGCGCTCTCTATAATATTGCAGTTGCCTCATTAACACCGCTATGTATTGTTACATAGTACAAGGTATACATAAAAATTTTCGAACACATAAATGCACAAAATCTTAGGCTGACGTAGTCACCTCAAGTTTTGATTTTTTGAGCGCAGCTGGCATTTTCCCAATGAACAACTGCAGAGTATCTACATTAAAAACAGAACGTTTCCGCGAGCATCTTGATCAACGTCTCGTTTTTGTTACAGCCACGAAGGTTCGGAAAACACACATTTCGGGCGAGTTTGAAGCACTGGACCAAGATATGTCGGACGGTCAAAGGGACACGACACCGCTCACATGGCAGCGGATGGTGTCGTTCCATTAGGTGACCGTGTGTCAGTCGAGTGAGTATCACATGGTGCACACAATGTCTATGGTATAGATGATACGCACCCACCCTTGTGCCTCGAGGTATCGAGAACAGCACTATCGTACCAGTTCAACCAAGGTTGGCAACGGCACTCCGAACACTACGAGGTACGTTATCCAGTCTATAGGACACATGCATTTAGTACAAAATGTACTAAAATGTACGGACAAAAATGTACGTTCTCTTTTCCAATAAGGACATATGCGTTTTTGAAAACTCACGAATGTAAGCCATGAATTATAAATGAGAAAACCATTCACATTTTATAAAATTTTACTCAGTGTAAAATACGCACGTTTTATATCTAATAAATCTCACTATACGGGACTATATATGTTCGCTACAATGAAGCTAATTTTTCCAGTACTAAATATAACGTAGAAAAAATCAATCATCGACTGAAGAAACAGTATCAGTAATGGGAATCGCACCCAAAATCAATTAAACGTTACGAATGTAAATTAGCAGAAATTTAAAACGATAAACCTTTCAACAATCACAATCGCGATGACGCTCAATACAGAATAAAGTCAAAGAAAAAGACCAAATATGGAGGTATTGTGACACGTATTGCACGTATGCCCTCTTTAGTCACATGAATGGGTTGTGAGATCTACATTAGGTTAATGTGTTTTGTGCATAGGAAGCTCACCAAGAGAACCAAGTATCATATTATATGCATGTCTATCAGAATATTTGTAGGTCTATTTCCAACTTGTCCATCTGACGTTCGAGAAAAAAAGCAAAAAAAATCAAGAATTAAACGAACAAAAGCAAATGGTGTGATGAGTACTGATCAACGTTTACTAATGAATATTATTCAAGTTAAAGTATGTTATAAAAAGGTTATAAGGTATAGAATACAAGTATGACTATAACATCCTTCAGAAATTTGACCAACAATAGCGAATAGAAACTTTCCACAAGCAAAACGAACAAGTGTGACGGTCTCTTTTCTCGACCAGATCCAAATAAATTGTAGGTCAAGTCGAGTCATACTCACGTCTACATCTAATGGGATATACAAGAAATAGAAGGAATCAACACCCTAAATTTGAACAGTTTAAAGGCATAATTGATTTGTTGTCTGAGATGAGCATCACTAAAGAAGGCCAGTGTAAGGGCAACAGGAAGAACACCTCTGCGCTAGAAAGAAGCGCCACTAAATAAAAGCTTGGAGCACAGCTCGTCCTACAGACTCTACTATAAAATAGCCTACAGCTACGGAGTATCACATTTACGTTAAGACTCCACAAACCACTCACGTTCTTGCAAGGCATGTTTAAATCTAACGCTAAGGATCCCGTCATCAATATATTTCAGTACTGTACAATAATTGCACCGCTGCATCTTTATTATCTACTCTTCTAGCTGAACTTCAGAGAAGTTTAGTGTACTACAATGCTGCAAATGTATTTTTTAACGAGATTTTGGTTAAAATTTAACACGATCCTTGAAGATGGCACTGGTGAGAAGCAGCTTATGATAGCTGGCAGGTAGTATTATAGCAGCCACGCGCCTTGTGTACGGAAACAGTCAATTGCAGAACAGTTGAAGCCCCGTACTCGTTAATAACCTTTGCATGGTATAAAAAGCGCCATCATACCCATCGGTATTCGAAGCGTACAAAGCCCGAAGTACACATTCAAAATAATCCATTGTGGCAATGCTAAGGAATTTAGAAGTTCCGCATGGACTGCAGAATCGGTGAGATCTTACACCTGAAGAACAAGTTTCCTGCCATCATAAGCTGCTTCAATATTTGTACGAGCGATCTCGCAACGAAGACTTGGCAGCTGCAAAGTCCAGAAATGGTAGCAGATGGAACAGCCTACAAGATGCCACAGGAAGAAAAAGTAGCATCACACCGACTGTCGGCAAGGCGCAACTAGACAATATAAAAAATGGTAATGTACAGCATAAAATCGAGGCGGTAAAGCGCAGGAGGCACAAATTGATTGAAGAAGAAGATACGACAGCAACGAACAGATCAAAGCCTGCAGGATCAAGAGCGCTTTTGGATCTACACTCAGATTAGTCGCGCTCCCTTTTCTCTCCTCACAAAGCCAGTGATCACAGCAACACAAATTACTCGTCATTTTTGAGATCCACGCAAACTGAGGTTTTACTTTGGATAACTTGAGCAAATTATGTACACGCACAATGTAAAAATGTTTCAGTTGCACTTTCACATCATCGAACGTTTTGTAAAACACTGAACCCATTAAGAGGGTTGTCCTGTTTAAATTGAACTTGGCACAGAGCCTCAGAAAAGAAAGCTCAAATTATAAATACTGAGGCTTATAAAATTCAGTTGCATATAACGCATGCAAGTTATTAGGAATGTTATTATTCGAAGAGATACAAAACATTTGTTATTGAAAAAGTCAACATCAAAAGCAGTCTTTTTCAATTTTCAATGTATGTTCGGAAATAAAAAAACTGGATCGCATTAATTAATATAAAATCGCATCAGCAGAATCAAACTCATCCCTGCAAAGCAAACATTATTAGAGCTTAGCTCTGAAGAGCTCATAGAAAACTTAGCAGTAAGTGTGGGAAGCACCATCAAGTGTTCTCAGTTGATTGGATAAATAGTGCAAGGCGTAGCCTCTGCTTCTACGTTCATGAATAGAAGTACGAGTGACGTTTCTTGAGAGTCCAGTACTGGACGCTGGACAAGTTGCTGTGAACGGGAGCGCTACGCAGCTGAGTGGCACCAAAGTAAGGAATACGTCAGTTAGTTGAAGGAGGACTACCCGCAGTTGGACTTGAAATGACGGAGGTAGAGGTGGTGAGTGTGGAGCACGTGTTCACTGAGAGAGTGCACTCAGACGAGCCATTTGAGGAGGAAGAAGAAGAATTAAGAAGAGGAGAAGGCTTGGCATTAGATGGTGAATTGAGGGAAGGGACTTCAGCAATACTTGGAGGAGCGGCCGCAGCAGCCGCGTTGTACGATGGTCACTGGTGTGGGCGCAAGAAGCTCCTGCGCTGAGGTTCAGGGGTGTAGTAAGGACGGCTCTTGTAGTACGCTTCTTGGCTGTACCTGCACGCATTGCATTGTACTCGTATCAACTGTTCTCAGACCTTGTAAGAGAAGGAATTGTTACGCTAATGTTGAGTAGCTGGAACGCAGTGGAAATATTCTCCTTTGTACAGGAGGAGCATTTTCAAGTATCAGTCTGATGTTCAATTGCATCAAGACATGAAGCATGAAACTCTGAAACATCAATAGCTACCTGATAGCCTGTAACAAATTACTAATAGCAAGAAAATACGCATCAGTTGTAATAAGCTAAAGTGAGGCCAACAGCATATGTTATTTCTATCCTCATCTTTGTGGAGTTCCACATAAAAATGAGTAAAGTATTTCACACCGAGTAAAATGTGTGCTGTACACATTTTTTGCCAACAAAATAAAAAATCAGCACGTACACTCAAGTTTGACCATCAAATAAAACTCGAGACTCGTTAAAAATCACAACCATTTCATGTGCACTGCAATTATCACATTCAGAGTTCAACTTCACCATCTCCGCAGAATTAGAGCAATTCTTACAGCAGAAATTCATGACAATTATATTAATACGGTATGAATAGGGGCATAAACTATGAGCATCTCAGAGCACAGCCTGACAAGTCACCAGCACACATGAAGCAAGGAAGGAGACAAAGATTGCATGAACTAATGAAGAAGAAGAAATTGTGGCACCTGTAGTGAGGCGAGGACAGCGTGCCTGTAGCAGCAGCATTGGACGATGACACAGGAGGTGGTGGAGACACGGAGGTGTCCGTCCTGCTGCGGCTGGCACTCCTACTCACTCTAGCTGAGCCCTGCCCTGCTCCCTGAGCCTGCACAAGCACACACGTACTAGTACACCGCAGCACAAATTGAAATTCGTGTACTGATTAAAACTTTGATTGTACAATTAAAATTAGGCTGGTGACAGTAAAATGTTGCCCTCAATCCAGCAAAGTGATCTAGTGGTGTTCTCAGCGCGTATTATTGGCAATGTCAAAGTAATGCTGAGTTTGATTTTATTTAGACGCTAAGCCCGTGTATAGGTTCCAATGCAGTACGCTTTGTATAGAATAACGAAGTCAGCGGCAATACAGTCAACATCTAAACTTCAGCAACAAAAGAATTTGAAGCATCTTCTTCTGAACTAATACACATGTCTCATCAAACGCCTCGTCGCCTAATACACCAGGAAAATGTGAAAAAAATTATACTTTCTGCTCACAAACCTTAATGCTGCATACTAGCACTGGCATTCATTTCCCTCTCCAACAGATAAGTAGATATTCATAAGAAGAGCTAACGGATACAAAAGGAATCACACTTCTGCTTTAGACTCAACGCGCACGAAACGAGATTGTAAAATACAGCAGTTAATTACTTTGTTTCGACCTTTAAAAACACCGGTCAGTCAACCTTTAGTGTCCTTGCTGATTTACCAAGTCCAAGTTCATATTAACTGTGTTCATACAACTACGATGAATTATACATGAATGGTTCTGAGATGAAGTAAAACTACGGCAAATTTTTAACCAATCCTTCATACATGATTCAAAACTACTACCAATTATTTATGAAAGCTTCACAAATGATGCAAAACTACGACAAATAATTTATCAGAGGTTCGGAGATGATGCAAAACTACGACAAATAATTTATCAAAGCTTCACAGATGATGCAAAACTACGACAAATAATTTATCAAAGCTTCACAGATGATGCAAAACTACGACCAATAATTTATCAAAGCTTCACAGATGATGCAAAACTACTACCAATAATTTATCAACGCTTCACAGATGATGCAAAACTACGACAAATAATTTATCAAAGCTTCACAGATGATGCAAAACTACGACAAATTATTGAGGAAGAGTTCAGCGACGATGCAAGTGACCACCACACCTGGACAGCTGCGGCCGCACCCGCTGCAGCCCCTGCGGCACGGCTCTCTACCAGCCTCCGGGACACGAGGGGGGAGGCGTGAGGAGGATAGTAGCTCGGAGGGTACCTGCACACCAAGCAGTACACACACGCATCGTCAGGTCAGTTCGCACATTCTAGTTGCTGTTCCGGTAAAGTCACTCTTCCAATAAAGAGTGATGTTGCTACAATACACACTTCAGTATGCAGTCTAGTAGGTCTTCCAGCCAACGCGAGTGTTCAATGAAAAGCAATGATGCTGCACTTGAGCGGTTCTTAGAACGCGCTTGATTCAGAAATAACAATGAATTATTATTGCCCGCACTCGCGAGCACTATGGTGGGTAAAGCAGCAACAGCGCTTTAGTATCTCCTTACTGTATATACACCAAATCATTGCAGAAGAAACAACTCAGCATCATCGCTTAGCCAGTGAACGAGAAATGCATGAGTTAACTAACTGCCAAAGCCCTACAAATACATCGATTGGTACTTGGTGAATTCAGAGCTTAGATCCTGTCGCCACTGCTTGTCCACAAAAACTTAAAATGTGAATTGGGTTGTCAACTTTTTCACCACCTGCATTCCATACAAGCCAGAAAAAAAACAGCGCAAGCGGTCGAATTTTCTATTCGAGATTCAGTTAACGTGTACGCTTGCGACTACACCAACCACTTCTTTGTAATGTCAACAAATCCTCATGCGAGAAAATTTAGCAAGCTGCAAGACAAATAGTTCACGTGTGTAGCAGCTCTGATTGGTAAAATTAGTCAATACATACTAGTACTAACAGGCCACAAAAACTATAACAATTCATTGTGTGGTATAAATAATATCTTTCTTACAACTCATATACATGTGTACTATAAGTGTACGCGGCTTGAACTGTCTTCAACTCGAGGTGTAATCTAAATCAAAAATGTTATCACAATATAAGAATATAAGTCTCAAAATTAATTCCGAAGTATTCTTTACAAAACAATTGTACGGAATGGCTTCCACAAGAAAATGACTAAGAAAACTTGTCAGGAGCTAACATTTCTGTACAAAGAATGATAAATACCATTAGTAAAGACTTAATCAACAGCAATATCTTCTCGTGCTTGATTTACGTCCTACATTAACAGCATCGATCACGATCATTGGTGTGTCATTTCCTTGACTCATTTCAGTAAAGAACTGTGCCATAATTGGAAGAACACCTAAACAACTGTGTCCTGGCAACGCGAATATTATTTCAGTGCCATAGTGCAGGAAACAAATACACTCCCACTTCCATTTAGCTAAAAAATTCTTAAGTAGTATTCAAAAAAGTACCTTTATCTACGTGCCACAACGAAGAGACTCGACAACACAACAGCAAAAATGAAGCCACTTATGGAAAAATGAGGGAAATAAATCCGGTATAATCTACTTTAGGTTTCTAAAATACTAACTGGAAACAACAGGGAGACTCCATGCTCGGATATACTTAGGGAACACTGTCTACTGGCATTCAAAATTAAGGAAATAGATGAAGCCATACCCACGTCGCACGAGCTGACCTTTGAGGCAAGATAAGAAAACTTAATGCCCATGTCAAATTCAGAGGAGCAATTGTACTCCCCACTAAAAGGGGCACTAAGGTTCAAAGATACGAAGTGACTCGAGCTGCATTGAAATTTCACCTCTGGCAGCATTGCACTCTCTTGCAGCGCCCGAATTTTATGATCTCGAAAGCGAATCTTGCAAGCGCTCAATGTGCACTTACAATAGTTTCAACACCATGAGGGTTTTTTGCCTTTTTATTTTGAGATATGTTGATAAGTTTCCTCGCAGATTGGCCTATTCACACAATTTCGCACACAAAACTACACAGGTATTTGAGTCGTTATAAAACAAGGATTTACTGGTGCTATACATTAGGCTCATTTAACATAAGATTTCAAATGCAAGCTTTGTATCTGAAATCTGAACGTCCCACGATACTCGAGATAAACGCTGACACTTCCACAAAAGCTGTTTTTAGATTATGGCATTGATACATACAAAGGAAGGGGCCAAAACGAGGGAATTACAAAACACCCTTCTGAACAAACATTCGTACAACGAGGTCCCTTGATCTAGTAATAAATGCCAGGGTATACCATACTTCATCAGCTAAATAAACAAATGCTATATTTTAATTTAGGTCGCGCCTGCATCACTCACAGAATATTTTGAAACAGGGTCATTAGAGACTTTCTTTTCCATAGTAAATTGACGTACGCAAGAAATGCAGTGAAGAGCAAGGTACGCATTACAGAGGACAACACAAATAAACAGAAAATATATTCGCTATAAATACTTGAACAGAAAAATAAAACAAAAATATAAACGAAAACATAAATGAGTATTAAATACGTATATATAATATTGAGTAAAACCAAGAAAAGTAAGTACATGTTAGCACAGAGTCAAATTTTGAGAAAAATTAACTTAATGTGAGAACATATTAGTGGGTAAAAATAAACGATATTAGTTGAGCAGGACTAGAAAAACTATAATTAAAAATCAGGTAATATTAAATTAATAAATTAACAGACGAGACAAAACGATATTCAAGAAAAACCTCGTTAGCTTAGGGAACAAAATATAATATTTCCGCAGGTTTAGTTCCTCTAAGAACCACTAAAGAAATAGCTGTAGAAAAATTGCGTTAACATAGTAGCTCTGTTAAATGACGATGTAAATGAACAAGTGATTGATGACGATGCAAAATATTGATACTGGACACGATTATATTTACAATGAAATCAAACATGAGTACGGGTTTGGCTTTAAAAAATGTAGTTGCCAACATTAAATCCTCAAAGAAATTGCAGAATAAAATTCATAATAAGGTAATGTTTAAATCAATCTTCTTTCTTATAAGGGAAGTGTAAGGTGAGAAGTAACAACAATGACAGGACTCGACCTTCAAAAAAGTCAAGTGGAAAATGAATAAGCGCTTGCGTCGGTAAAAACTTTTGGTTTGTGTCAGCGAAAACGGTTGATCTGCGTCGGTGAAAATGTTTGATGTCGGCGAAAAAGTTTGATTTGCATAGGTGAAAATGTTCGATTTGCATAGGTGAAAATGTTCGATTTGCGTTGATGACAATGTTAAATGTGTCGGCGAAAATGTTTGATTTGCATCGGTGAAAATGTTCTATTTGCGTCGGTAAAAATGTTCTATTTGCGTCGGTAAAAATGTTCTATTTGCGTCGGTAAAAATGTTCGACTTGCGTCGGTAAAAATGTTCGATTTGCGTCGGTAAAAATGTTCGATTTGCGCCGGTGAAAATGTTCGATTTGCGTCGGTGAAAATGTTCGATTTGCGTCGGTGAAAATGTTCGATTAGCGTCGGTGAAAATGTTCGATTTGCGTCGATGAAGATGTTCGATTTGAGTCAGAGAAAATATTTTATTTGTGTCTGAGAAGACGCACTCACGTACCTGACGGTGACGGCCGATCACAGACGTACTAGAGTGGTGCCGCAGAACACGGGTCATAAAGAACAGTTCTGCACCCACAACCCAACACATCGAGGCTTTACAATAAAAGCAGAGAGCACTTCATACTACACCGTCCCAGCTCCTCAAAAATGAACTGAAGAATCCGTAAACTCATATGAAGTAGATAATTTAAGAGGCATTTACAATGAGTCAAAGTTAGCAACTAACAATGACTATTAATTTAAAACTGAAATTGCAAGCGGATGCTTGTGTGAAGAACTACTCATGAAAATCCCTAACGAATTTAGTCAAAAACCATTAACGCTAATTGAAACTTCTAACTGCACACAAGGCCGTAAATGATGACACCTGAAACATTCAATACATAATCAAATTTGTTTACTAGCCACAGTTTTAGTTATATGTTTACTTTACAGAATAGTCGAAACGAGTAAGGCAAGCATGACTTGTATCAACAACCGCAGTTGTAAAGAGTAAACTGCTCACAAGGCGCATACAACAAAAGCAGACATTAGCCTTGTATAAAATAAAATAATGCTTTCTCTAAAGCTCATTATGTGAATCACAGCCTCGAACGCCATAAAATATGTAAAATAAAATTTGATATAAAGCCATGGGAATGCAGCAAACTGAATTGTGCCTAAATTTATTTTCCACATAATTCGACTAAAAAGTTTCTGTAAAAGAGGTATTATAAGATATTTGAATACAATAAAAATGACACGCTGCCACGCAACAGGCAGTAAATATAAATGATAATATTATCCTGCTCTGAAAACGTAGCGGTCTAAGACAGAATGATAAACTATGAAATGTTCGGATTTTGACTGTAAACAAATCTTCAGTTCATTTTATTGAGAGTACACATAGCGATTCTTTAAGACAATCACACAAGGGAAAACATGGACACAAAATACATAGGAATGTCATTGCAGCGATCATGCAACGTGCCAACCATTTACTGCATCACTACACATGATAATTGTTCTCAGGCTACCCGATTACCTTGTAAAGTCAAAACAATGGAACATTAAACAAAGCTGACAAATTACATCCACTTGAAGCAAACGAACCACGGCTGACAGACAACACAAAAAGCGAAGAATATTAAAAACAGATGCTGCCATGAAGTGCAACTTAACACCGTACTAAGACTCAGTAGATGGAAAATTCAAGAATAGCAAGGACTCTGTACCAGGCAGGATCAAAATCAAAGCAAACGGTAGACTGATTAAGAAATCTGGTGCAGTGCAAAAAGAAACTTGACTGAACCACGTACATAAATTAGGAAACTGAAATGAGAAAGTGAAAGAAAATGGTGGTGCTCAAATGAAACGGACGAAAAGAGTAGTCTGGGTGTGACGTACCTGACGAGAGCGCTGCGGGAGTAAGAGAATGGGGAGCCAGAGGGAGAGGCGTTCGAGTAGGTGAGGGAAGAAAGGATAGGTGAAGAGGATGTAGTGGTGGTAGTGGTTGTGGTGGCATTAGAGTTGGGAGAGGTGGTGGTGGCGTAAGAGGGCAGGGAGGTAGGGCCTGTCCAAGGGTGGTATGAGGAGTACATAGGAGCACCCGAGTAGGACAGGTCGGACGACAGGGAGCGAAAGTGGGTGTGGGAGGCGGGCTGGGCGAAGCGGCCTCGCGGCGCCCACGGCTCAGGGTTGAACCTGGCAACGGCGGCCTAAAATCAGACCAGTGATGGGGCGTCGACAACCGCTAACTCCAGCACTCACTGTCTGTGCTTTGCACTAACTCTCATGTTAGTCAACGCTGTGACACCACGCTTCAACCTCTAGTCGAGCTAGTGTTGTAATAATTACAAATTGCTTACTGCATTGTCAGTCAGTCGTGCATCTTTAAAATGCTCAGTAACTGATGCCTAATAGTATTTTGACGTTATGACCAACGAAACCGCAACGGGTGAGGTTTGTTGGAACAAAAATAATCCAAAAAAATGCTGGGTGATATTTGAAACAAACTCAGGAGCACGAGACATAATGTCTCCATGGAAGTGTTGGTGGAAATGTTAGTCAAACAGAAGAACCTTTGTGGCCAGTATGTCCTCGAAGACACCATATTAGTCCAAAGATTATTTGCCCGTTAGAATTAGCATAACTTATTCTTTAAGCGCCTTAAATTAACCACAGTTAATCCTCAAAAAACAAACAGCATCTGGGTAAAATAGAATTAAAATCAGGCAAACGCAATGAACTTGCAGTACTAATTCAGCTGCTTTCAAAACAATTAACTTTTATTTCAAGTTATACTAACAAATAATTCTATTTTTATCCAGATGTCAAATTAATTTCATCATTCAAAAAAATTAATTTAGATAGCTTAAAAGTTAATTGAATTAGTTTCATGCAATCACAAAGAACCGAAATGTCTTCCAGGTTGCTACTTTTTATTAGTATTTTTAAGATTTCATGGCAGAGGTTCAAGAAAACTTCAATTCGACACTCCAGCCAGACACGTTCCAATAACACACGCTGTATATTAACCAGTAACTCAAGCTGTGCGCATTTAACTCCAGTAATTATGCACAACTAACAGTCGATTGTTTCGAGTCACTAGACTTGATCACGCAAAACAGATTTTGCTGTAGTCATTATTACCGGGTTATAAGAAATTATATAGCTGCAACTTGATTAATTTTAACTGCAAAATAATACTCTACTAAGACTCGAGTCTAGATTGAGAACAAGTCACTGAAATGTCCAAATGAATAAGAATAAAACCTTGTCACAATTGTAACTGGAGGTTAAAATACAAATGATGATCCAGTGTTACTTGAACGACTAGCAGGCTGACAGAAACACAAGTTTTCAGCTTCTCCACATCAACGTCTAAGAGTTGCAGAATCGAGAGAAATTTGTAATTTAATTAAGTCCATCTTATTGCATTGCCTCAAAATTAATCACTTATTTTTTAACGTATCAACGAAGATGTACACTGTCGCAGACAGCGCTTGGACTTGTGAAAAAATATCTTGCTAGTACAAAGTACAGAGAAGAATTCAGAAACAATCTATGACACTTGAGTTGAAATACGCACGAACAACAAAATATCAACCTAGCCCATGAGAAAAAGAAGGGAAACAAGAAGAAAAATTATTTCCACCTATAAAGTTAGATGTTCCAATAAACGTTCATGCTGGATGAGATAGTTTTATCCCAATACTCCGAAGAGCTTCAATTTTTTTAAGGTAGCTGATAAGAACAAGCAAAGCCCTCAGGGTAAACAACGAAGATTTTGATCTATAAATGAAATTCTTATGAGGATTTTCACGATGTTTTATGCCACAAACCGAGTTCGGCAAACAAATATTGAGAAAGAAAGCGGCAAAACGCGAGGCTATGACAACTCACTCTTGAATAATTTCAATGCTAACGTTAAGAAATAATCGAAGACGTGAATTCTAGATTGTAAGAAAATGTGAACTCCTCGACATCGCTTTTCAATCAAGACGTTTGCAAGACAACGAATACTGTGCATTTCATGAACATCAGAAGTAAAATGTCACATAAATGCTGTCCTTAGGCTGCTTGTGATAGAAACATACTTGTGCGAGAATGAAAAGACGACATCTTCGTATCAGTAGTTAGCGAGACATGATATTAATGAATGTCAATAAAGAGCATCATTGAAGGCATTGAATGCCAAGTTCAATTTTCATATCAGAACTGGACGACTTATGACCAATGACAAAGTCTGCATGACCACATGGTCAACCATCATAGAATGAACCACAGGTTAAAAACAATAACAAACTAATATTTAATTTTCCCACCAGTATCAAATTTTATGGAAATCGAGAAGCTAAGTTCCATGAAAACCTAAGCAACAGCTGACTTCGTACACAAATCCTAGACTCGTGATACATACAAATACCACAAATGACAATGAAGAACTAAAATTATTAAAATAAAAAAACTTTTGAGGTCAACACAATCGAGGACTGGAAGCGGCGGAACAGGAATCTTTAGCTGAGCAGCACGACACGGACGATTCAACAGCTGGGTTATTAAGACCAAAGTACAGTACGCGACTACACAGCCCTCGAGTTAAGTTAGTCTACCACCAACAACAACATACAGTCGAAAAATTAACCTTAAAAAGAAGAAGAAAACCCACACTTACTCACAAAAACAAGACTACACCTTAAATAATAGAATAAACCAAAAGTGTAGCAAGAAGCAGAGTAGTAAAGCGAGTTAGTACACGGACTTACCTCACGGGCTCTGGAGTCTTACGCAGAGGAGGAGGTGTAAAAGAAGCAGAAGATGAAGAAGTGGTGGAAGATGAAGCTGATAAGGTACCTCCACTACCACCACCACTGCTGCTGCCGCCTCCTCCACTAACATACGGTCTGCCTCCCCCGCTTCCACCATTGTCACGACTGCATGTGCCATCTACGGGCGCTCTGCCTACACCGTATTTTTGTTGGCTACTGTGCCCAACATTTAGTATCAAAGGATTCGTGAAACTGTTATCACTAATGCTGTCAACACCATAAGAAAAATGACTACCATTATTATGTCCAAGAGTACCAACAGGGCTGGTTTTGCTACCTTTGTACTGCTTACCCTTAGAAGTGGCACAGTAGTTACGAGAAGGCATATAAGGGTTTTGATAATGTACACTACTATAGCTAGAAGAGCTTCCGTGCCCTGTATTCACCCCTAAGGGGCTGGTGTTATCTCTATGAGGAGTATAAGACTCGGAATAGATGGGCCCAACGCTGTGCTCCCTGGCCTCTCCATAGTGGTAGCGCCCCAGCACGGAGCTGTGCACATGCCCCGGCCTTGTGTGGCTCGGAGACTGGCGGCTCACGAAGCTCTTGGTGTTGTGGTCGTACGAGCTCGAGAACGAGGGCGAGCGGCAGCGCGAAGACACGGAGTTGTCGCACACAGTGGTCGCAGAAGAGGGAGAGGAAGAACCCCAATGGGGGGCGGTGGCAGCGATACGAAGCTGCATTTGTGACGAAACCACGGGAGAGTGTGACGCAGACGAGCGAGGTGGTGGTAGAGGTGAGGAGGAAGTAGAAGTGCAAGTGATGGATGCTCGAGGTGGTGGAAGTGGTGAACTAGCAGCAGACGTGGTGGTGGCATGCAGAGACGCACGCGGTGGTGGTAGAGGTGAGAGTGAAGAAGAAGTGCTGGAGGAGACACATGAGCGTGGAGGAGGCAGTGGTGAGAGAGAAGAGGCAGGGGCAGACCGAGGAGGCGGTAGAGGCGGCACCTGAGATGAGGAATTCAGCACAGAAAGAGCTTGAGACTCCATAACTGGCTGCTGCTGGCGTTCTGCCTGGTGGCGGTGAGGAGACGTCTGACTCACACGGTGAGTTCCGTATGTTGTGGGTGAGGAGGAGGACGAGTGGTGGTGGTGGTGGTGGTGGTGATGGTATGAGGGTGAGGAAGGAGAGTGCAGAGGAGACGCTCCCGAGTGGCCGACTACCTTGCGTGTTACATGCTCAGCTTTGTTGGCCAGCTGCTGCTGTTGAGGTGAGGCGCTGCCAGGCTGCAGGGGCAGGGTCAGACCGCTGGTCTCGGCCGCCTGTACAAGGCAATACTCGCACTCTCAGCGCCGTTCACAACAACGTCATAACAAATGGTTTCGTACGCAACGGTCATAAAATAACCAATAGTTGAGACCAAATGTTACATAGGTAAGCTTCTCTGGAAGCATTTGAATTCCCAATAATATTTCCTACTAAGGTAGAAAAAATTGACTTTTTTAGCGAGTACACCCTCACATCAAATTATTCTGTAGGCTTTGAACATTCGACACACATAAAAAGATTTTAACAATGACTTAAAATCCAAGCTGATTTCTCTTCTCTTGACAACAGGGAGCCACTACAAACCTCCTCTCTTGAAAACAGGAAGTTGAAGCCACGAAGCTCAGTTTGCTGAGCTAAACAAAGAAAACAAAGATGCTTACCGCGGAGGGAGGAGCACCGTTAGGGGCGCTAGAGCTGTGATGTACAGGCAGCCTGATGGTGTGGTTGTCCGGTGTGGCGCTCCGACGTGGCACGCTGGGCCGCGCACTGGACGTCGTTGTGGCTGGTGTGGTGGTGACAGGTGCAGGGGTAGCAGGTGCAGAGATGGCAGGTGCAGTGATGCTGTGTTGTGGAGAAGGTGACTGGCTGCTGTACTGCTGATAGCGAGGAGACGCCCTGCTGCTGCGGTGAGGCGAGCTGCGTATTCTGCTGCTTCCCCCGCTGCTCGGTGTCTCGCTCGGGGCTGTTGCAGCCCACAGCTCTGTGCCAACACAATATATGTAAGACCTCTGTGCCAACGCAATATATGTAAGACCTCTGTGCCAACACAATATTTGTAAGACCTCTGTGCCAACACAATATTTGTAAGACCTCTGTGCCAACGCAATATCTGTAACATTATTATTATATTCCTGGTTTAACCACCGCAGCCACAATAAGAGCGATCTCAGCAGTGATGCACGGTATTAAGAGGCAATCATGTATGATTTTAGGGTCACGCATTATTAAGGAATGGGAATGTGTATCACGTATTAAATTTTTTAGATGTTATCACATCATTAAGCCAATTTCACATTACACTTGCGATCGGACCCTAATGTTTCCGCTGCCCACTCGTCTTTGGATGTCTTCCACCATGTGGTGGAAAATATGCAAAGACTTCAAAAATGTCCGGTTATTTCAAGCTTTGTGTGTATTTCTCATTAATGCCACCTCGTATTTGTTGTGTGAGGAAAATTAGAAAAGTACAGAGGTCATGAGTGGTAAAATGCAATCATGTTGACCTGGTGAAGGGATATCTGAGGGCAGTTTAGTACAAGATGAAGCGTAAGGAAAAAAGTGTAACAGATGGCAGTGTACAGAGGCGAGTCGTAGTAATAGTCGAGGAGATTTGAAGACCTTCTAATTGGAAGGGGTGAGCCAGAGTCTAAAGAGACAATGTAAAGATAATAAGCGGATGTTTTAGTAGGAGTCGATACACTTGGCACGCTAGACTGAGGGATGACTAAGAAGTGAAAGATGTAAGGTGAAGCCGTACGAATGTGGCCTGAGTACTTCGATCAGTTCTCAATGAGAAGAATCATAGAAAATTACACCATAGGAGATCGAGGATGTGAGCTGGGGAGGTTATAAACAGTTCAGATGAGCCAAAACAACCAGGCTGTACTGACAGAAATTTCATACACTGAACGACAACAAAAAATAATAGAAGACTCAGTCAATCTGCTGAGCCTTGCTTGACTGCTAGACATAGACTCACCAGCAAACCAGTTTACCACGTCCACTTCCTCTTTCTCATACTTCTTGATGAATGGGTACTCTAGCAACTTCTTGTACTTAGGACGCTGCCGGTAATCTTTTACCAAGCTGTAAGTAAAATGACAATGAAAACATGAATAATGTAAACACGAAAATGCACTAAGCACGTGTGTATCAAAAAAAAATTTGAAACGTAATATCCAAATTCACACACATTACAAGGGCTGTTTTTTACAACATCCGATGGGCTATAAAATAAGGTAAATTTACAAACCATTTTATTACCGAAAGTACTGCAAAGGCTTGCCTATTTCTCCGCACACTCGACAGAACGGATACACCCCGATTCTTAAAAATACTCGAAAGTATTCAAGTGTTTCACGTCTTCATGTGCAAATCAAAAAGTAGCAGTAAGTAAATAAGCTGACGAAATAAACGTAACTTACCAATCTTTAACAAAAGATCTAAATTCATCAGAAAAATCCATTTCCTGAGGCAGGGAGGGTGGGTCGTTGTCGAGCACCTTGGTGAGCACCTCGAAGTCTGTGCGACAGTCCTGGTAGGGGAACCTGCCGGTGGCGAGCTCCACCAGCGTGATGCCAAGACTCCACACGTCTGCCCTGATGTCGTAGTCTGGATTCCGAGGGTCTGGAGGGTCTATCCGCTCCGGCTACGAACAATACACATACGTTCTTATAAGATTTCTAGTTTATAAACAGTAACCACAAACAGGAGTGATCCCAACGGCAATGTAGCGGCCTCATCTATGTGTAAAGGTATTCCTCGTTAATTTTAAGACTCTCATTGTTTAGGAAGAGTAAATAACAGAGCACTAAATTCACTGCCCTCACATAAGATAGCCAAATGTCACGTCACGTTCATAAGCTGAGAGCAGTTATGCTCCTGGAGTTTCAGCTGACCACACATTTACAGACATATTTCCTAATAAAATGTTACCGGAGAACAATGCCTAGGTATTCTATCAGATAATATAGCACCAGAACTATAACAAACACGTGGGTACAGTTTTGATAAAGTTTGGTGGATGCAAGACTGTGCTTCCTATCATTATTGATGAGTCATCATAAAAGATTACGCAAGAATGTTTTTCACAACAAAGTTATGGCATTCGGTCACAAAGTTTGATGGCCTTAGAGATCTTTAATTCCTTGTGATTACTGCCTATGAGGGCATCTGAAGTTCCCAGTATGTTCCTCCACTGTAAGATCTAGATGATTCAATCTGCGGCACGCGTACCACTAGTGGTACGCGAGGGCCTTCCAGGTGGTACGCGAACACTTTCGGGGTCCTGAACAATTTTTATTTTGTTATATTTTACTTCACAAAATGTTTACTGCCTAACATAGGGTAATCTGGCAACGATTTGTAGTTAGCAAATCTTAGTTGATTTGCATGTTCTACTTGTACAATTATGGAAATAAAGTGATATCTGATCGAATTTAGTTTCTCTGGAACCAGATGGTACGCGGCGACTGTACGGGACCTCCAAGTGGTACTTGATCACAAAA